>CAMOHE010046134.1:0-46095 GCA_946598075.1 Artocarpus hirsutus
CAGGAAAGTGCGCAAACAACTCTCTTCAGGTAAAGCCAATTGTTTTACACCCTCTTGACCAATGCAGGACAAGTGTCGAGCCTCGCCTTGATGGCCACGTATGACGCTACCATCCAACCTCAGGACAAATTTTCCTGATACAAAAGTTGCCAATTCGTGAACTAGGTTGTGCATGGTCACTCGATCAGATTGGCTGCAACTGGATTGTCGAAACAACGAGCTTTCTATCAAGGCTTGAAAGAACTCCTCTCCGAGATCTTCCATCTTCTTTCCTTCTTCGCATTGCAAAAGGTCATTTGCCATCCACAATAATACCAAATCTTCTTTATCAAATTCATGATCTTTTGGGAAAATGGAACAATAAGAGAAGCACTGCTTGAGTTGTGAAGGTAGATTATAGTAGCTCGACCCTAGCGTACGAAGAATGTTTTGCTCCTTTTTGTACAACTGAAAAAAGTTGCAGTTTAATGTATTTTCCCATTCCTTCAAATTTAGCTCGGAGGACAAGAAACGAGCAACTGACTTGATAGCTAAAGGAAGGCCTTCGCACCTGTCAACAATCTTTTCACCTATGGCTTTTAGCTCAGGATGGAGACATGGATCTTCATTATTGAATGCATGTTTTTCAAACAACAACAAAGAGTGCTCACGAGATAGAGTCTGCAGTCGATGAATTTTATCACTAGTCACTTTAGAAACTCTTCCATTGCGCGTTGTCACAATAATCCTGCTTCCAAATGCAGCTTTTTGAAAAGTACTTTTCAAGGCATCCCAATGCAAAGTATTTGTGTCAGAAAAATTGTCAAGAACGAGGAGAAAGCTTTTTGCTTCCAAAACCTGCATCAATTTAACTTGAACTTGGTGCAAGTCGTCGATCTCAGATTTCACGCCCGTCACTGCCTCTAAAACTTTCCGTACCAGAGTAAGAACATCATATTCCATGGATACATACACCCATGCCTTGACAGAAAAATGATTGCTCACCGTCTCATCATTGTAAACGAGCTGAGCGAGAATGGTCTTGCCAACTCCGGCCATCCCCTCTATGGAGATCACGGGTATCTTACCGCCACTATTACCAGTTAACAAGAAGTCAACGATGGCTCTCTTGTCGGTGTCCCTGCCATAAGTGAAGGACTCTTCTGCCAAAGGAGCTGGAGGCGATCCTTGAGGAGTTACATTTTGAGCACTTTGCCCCAAACCAAGGTCATCTTTTTTTGAGACAAGAAAATTTAATGTTTCGATAATTTGCTCAATCTTGTCTTGCTTTGTCTTGAAAATTGATTCTAAAGAACAAGAGACCAAACTCCTCACCTGACCGATGATGCTTCCAGATTGACTTTCTAATTTGGACCGTAGAGCTTCGAAGGCGATGTCATCCAGTTCGTCTCCGGCTTCATACAGTGCTCCAGTGACGTCATCAAGCCACTTCCTTACTATTGGGTTGCTCAATTGCTTCTGCTCCGCCTCGTTGAATACCTGAGTTATTGAATAATTCATAAAATTCAATTTTCTTATCAGCAGATTCCAGGTTTCTTTGTTTCCCTTGATGAACTCAACAAACTCCGGAGAAGCCAATTTCTCCAGTACGACCTGAAAAACAGCACTCGTTAAAGCGTCCCCAACGCCCATTTCTCCCGGAACAGCGACAGTACTTTGTCTTAGTAAAGATCAATCTTCTGTCCGGATGAATGTTTTCGGAGACCGATCGAGGAAGATCCTTTGTTGTCAGTACAGAGGGAAAAGAAAATCAAAGGAAAAGACATAAAAGAGGAAAGGAAGAACTGGTACGAAGTTTCCCGGAAAGACGCAGGGCTAAGTCCAATTTCATATATAAATTTTTTTAAGAAGAATATCTGCTTCGGATTTTCGTTCCCAAACAGCAGAAAAAAAGGGAAAAACCCGCGCGTTTGCAGCGGAAAACACGATTGTGTTATACAAAAAATTAGTAATTTTTACCCAACAATTGTAGTTTATGTATATATATAGTGATTAAGTTAGGATTTATTAGTATAAATTAGTATATTTATTAAGATTACATTAACATGTATTTATATAACAGTATTAATTTATTACATTAATTTATGATTATGATATATTTACACATGAAAACTTCAATACCATACATGTTATATCTAACATGTTTAAAATGTGTCAAAGGAAACTCATTAAAAATTTATGGGCATGACTCAGATTGCATAAACCAAATTCGATTAAAAATAGTTGGCTCGGTTCATGTCAACCTAATCCATTTTCACTCGTGTATTTGGCACATGTTCAGCATAGTGGGAGTGTTTGGTTATGTTTTCAAAATTTTTGAAAATGTTTTCGTATGCTTTTTGAGGCAGAAATTTTAAAAATACTCTCAGCATAATTTTCAAAAAATTCTTATTTTTCAAAACAAAAATATTTTCACCTGTTTTAAAAACATAACCAAACGGCCTTAGTATCCTATCATAGCCTGTAAGCTCTATGACTGTGCATCGAAGCTTTGATCTTTGAGCTTTCTCTCTCTACATTTTTCTTCTCTCTAGTTCTCTTCGAAGTTTCCCAGAAAGACGCACGTTAAGTCCAATGTCATGCATAAATTTTTTAAGAAGAATATCTCTTTTGGATTTTCGTTCCAAGTAGCAGAAAAACCCATGTGTTTGCGGCAGGAAACACGATTGTATTATACAAAAAATTAATGATTGTTACAATACAAGGGTAACTTATATATATAGTTATTAAGTTAGGATTTATTGATATAGGACCAATTTTTATTAATATTAATAGTATCCGTTTATTAAGTTAATTTATGATATATTTGTACATGGAAACTTCAAAACTATATACATTATATCTAATGCTTAAAAAGTGTCAAAAATATTAAGCAACTCGACAAGATCCCAGACTGCGTTGGATACCATGGAATTCATCTCATCTTTCATGGCATTGTACCATAAATTTGATTCTTTATAACTCATGACTTATGAAAATGTTTCATGATTATTTTCAACTCCAATGCTATAGTCCAACTCTTATAGATACACAACATAATCACTAGGAATTTTGAATTTTTATTCTAGTAGATCTTCTTAATGTTGTATCAACATTTTCTTGAGGAACATGTTGCTCAACTAGTTGTTCAACAATTTCATGCATTTCTTGAATAATTTGCTCTATTGGATTATTATCAATACTTTGTAGAACTTCAGTGATCAGTTGTCCAACATTTGCTTGAACTTGAGGAGTGTTGTGAATAACAATCAATTTGTCACTTAAGCAGGAAGTTTGAACATCAAAATGATCTTTCTCAAAACAATTTTTTGTGATAGATCACTCCCATTGATCAATTCATTCTTAAGAAACTTTACATTTCTTGATTCTACAATCTTAGTGTTGTGAGATAGACAATAGAATTTGCTTTCTTTAAACCTTTCGGCATATTCAATGAAATACCCACTAATAGTCCTTGGATCCAGTTTTTTTTCTTATGGATTATAAACTCTTACTTCATACGGGCATCCTAAATGAGTATATTTCGCAAATTTGGTTTCCAACCTTTTCATAATTCAAATGGCATCATTGGGACAATCGTATTTAGGACTCGGTTAAATATATATATATATATAGCTGTTTTAAGAGTTTTAGTCTACAAAGATTCAGATAGTTTGGAGTAACTACGCATACTCCTCATCATGTCCATTAAAGTTTGGTTTCTTCTTTCTACCATACCATTTTGGTCTAGAGAACCAGACATAGCGTATTGGGCAACTATCCTATGTTCTTGAAGAAACTTCATAAATGGATTGGGTACCTCTATCTATGCTTACGATCTTAATTTGCTTTTTGTGTTATTTCTCTACTCTAGCTTTAAAAATCTTAAAAGCATCTAATGCTTCGTACTTATTATGAAGCAAATACAGATACATGTATTGTGAGTAATCATCTATGAAAAAGATGAAGTATTTTGGACCATGCGAGTCCATGTCTGGACAACAAATGTTTAAATGTAAGATTTCTAATATGTCTATACTCCTTTTTGCACCTTTATTAGACTTATTAGTCTGCTTTCCCTTAATGCAGTCCACACAAGTGTTAAAATCAATAAAATTTGAAGTACTAAGTACTTCATCATTAACTAATAAATTGAAATTAAATTCCTAAAGAAACTAGGAATATAAAAGGTCTTTTCCAAATTCAAAATAAAACTACTACTTAAAACTAAAGTGCATGTCCTAATTGCCTCCACATATGAATGCATTTTGTTTCCTGAATAGATGCTTTGTTCACTTCCCACTGGCAACCTTAGGTTTCGCATACCCTATAAGGTATTCAAAATAAGGATTGTGGAACTAAAATCAATCCACCATATATTATGATTAACATCAATCATATTAGATTCATTATAAACAAATAAGATTGAATTATCTTTCTTTTCAAGTCGGTTATGGAATTTAGTACAATCCTTCTTCATGTATCTCTTTTTTTTTACAGAAGAAACACTTGGATTCTTTTTTTATTCCACCTTGAATAGGCATTTTACCTTTCTTCTTTTGTTTGGCTTGTTTTTTATTCTTTTATTGCGTTGCCAATAAAGTACTTTCGCCCATTTCCAGTGTCAACCTCCCATCTTCTTAAACACACACAGTCATAAGTTCATTAATTGACTATTTATCCTTATGTGTGTTGTAGGATATTAAGGTCCATATTGCTGCGAAAGATTGTTTAATATATAGTGCAGAAAGATTCAGACATATCAACCTGAAGTATTTTTAATTGAGCCGTAGTGTCCTTCATCTCCATGTTGTGTTCATAGACACCTTTGAGACCAATGAGCCTTAAGGATGAAAATTTCATTATGAGGGTACTGGCAAGTGCTTTATCTGATGTTACAAACTGCTCATCAATGGCTTTCAGCAATGCCTTGACATTTTTATGTTAATCGATGAAACCTATAATACTAGTAGAAATCTGGGTCTTTCTGAACATTATACTGGGGCGACCAGATCGTTCCCAATGTTCATAAAGAGCCTTTTTATTTGCATTACTAGTATTAGTAATAACAGGTTCGTCTTTCCTAATAGCATAGTCTATGTCTACCTACCCATGATGATGAAGAATTCTCTCTTTCTATATTTTATAATTGCCCCCTTTAAATTCATGAATATCACTTTTAATATCAGAGTAATTCACAGGTTGTAAGGCTACATAAAATTAATATTACATCTTACATTTCATACTTTTGAGACCAATAAACATATATCATCTTTTACTAGTGTAAATCATGTTCTAAAACTATAAATCTAGTTATATAAAACTCCCGTATAGCCTAAATTCTAATTCAATAAGATTCACCTAACCTTCTAGTAAAACTATCAAATTATGTTCTTTTTTTAAAATCCTGTTAGTAAATTAAAAAATATAATTTAGAATTCTATTCTAATTGACCACACAAATATAATATTAATTCTCACGGGATAAAATTTATTATATCAATTTGATTAATTACAATAAATGTATTTTCTATATGTTATCCTAATTCACTTAATATATTATTTTGCATAATTAGGGTTGCAGTGACTAAAATCTAATTAATTAAAATTAGAAAGATCATTAGACATTTATTCTAAAATTTTGTTTACAAATAAATTGCAAATAACATAACACAATACAAATAAATATGAACAAAAATCAATAATTTATGTACTAATATTCTTTATACATAAATTAAAATTATACATACAAATAGTATAATCTAGCACATAATTATACAAAATTTTCATGTACTAAACTATTCTACTTGATATTGTATGCATAATTAAAATCACAAATTATACATAATGAATAATATATGCACATAAAGATACAAAATTATATCGACACAAAAATATATAATATTCATAACAATCCCAAAAATTATGAATATTTAAAATTATGGATCTTTTCATAATACCAAAATATGAAAATTCATAAAAATATCATAAATTTGGATGTTATGAAAATTTCATAAATATTAAAATCAATTAATTTTGTAAAAATTTTCCCAAAAATATTCAATTATCAAATCTAGAATAATACCCATAAAAATAATTTTTTTTAATTTTGGATTTTTTTTTTATTTTGAACCTATCCAAAACAACATGTCGTTTTGGCTAAATTTGGCCAAACGACATGTCGTTTGTTCGCTGAACAAGTTCAAAACTACATGTTGTTTTGCTTATGGTTGGGCAATTTTTTCTTCAAGAAAACGACATCATTTTGCATTGTCTTCGACCTTCACTTAAATCTTTTGACCCGTTTTTGATCCAGTTCAGACCCATATGAAACTTGATGGTTTCTCTATGTTTTGGACACCAAAATTAGTGGTTCAAATTGGAGAAATGTTAGAAATTGAATATCTTAATGATTTCTAATATTATTTTCTATAAAAAAAACTCCAAAACCAATAACCCAAAAACATAAAAAAATTTTCTACAAGTATGCTATTCCAAAAAGTTTATAAATAAACAAACATCGAGGCAAAGGTAAACTCGGCTCTGATACTAACTGTTAGAATTACTATGATTAAGATATGCAATAAACAATAATCATACAAGATCAAATACGTTGAAACGTAATCTGAAAATTACCCCCTGCCATTGACGCTTATGGTGCAGTCTCAAAGGTAACTGCTACCTTCTTCGATTTTGAGAGCTTTCAAGCTTTCTTTGAACTCAAAATGATGGTGTTAAGACATAAAGAGAACAACAAGTTTAGGGACCAAAAACTATTGTATTTTTTGGACTTTGTATGCTCTGTGTCAATACACAGTTGCCTCTCATAATAGTCCGAAGTCACATAGCCCCCTTAGTGTAATTAACAAGATCAGAAATGCTGGGTGCTGTAAGCACTTTTGTATACGACAAAATATATGCAATATGTATAGTGCATATGGCACTTATAGTATTTTAATTACAACACTACCTCTATAATAATTCAAGCTTCAAAATGTTATGACTTTTTTGTTTCTATTCGATTGAGACAATTCTTCTTTCCATGCTTTGGAGAGAAAAAAGAAACAATTCTCCATCCATATAATCTACAAAAATCCTTCATGAACATTGGTTTTTTTAGAATTTGTTTGAAAACACTAAAATTTTTCCATTTGAATCACTTTTAATACTCTATCCAAAAATTAACCTATTACAAGCATATAAATTTCTAATAAATGCACAATTGATTTTACAAATCAAACCAATACACAAATTCCACAATTTTTTCCCTAAAATAAACAAATTTTCAGTAATATACAATTAATTTCTAAATCAAAAATTAACTTTACAGTAAAGAAAAATAGTTTAAGTTCAAAAACCTAGATTTTTGTATGAGCACCACTGAGCGTAGCATAGGTAGGGGCATTCATGAGACCCCTTTTCATGAGATCCATAGTTTATAATTGATGGTGGGTCACAGCCCACCATTGTAATCTCAAAGCAGCCGAGAGACAAGAGATGTAGGGGATAAGCTTCACGATGATAAGGGTGGAGGCGAGGAGTAAGTTGAGCAATGTGTAAGAGCATGAAGGCAAACAATTGTGTGGCCGCACGGAGGACCGAGGTTAGACTAAGGTATAGTGGATCCCCTTTATTACCAAAAAGCCACCGTAGATCTACAAAACCAAGAGAACAATCCAGAAATGGACCTAACAAGTGTTGCTTTTTTTCCACACACAAAAGCCCGTGGTCGCACACAAGCAAAAAAGAGCGAGTAAGATATTGTTTCACGAGGATGTGTCTACCAAAATTAGGGGGTGTTTAGCAAAGTGGTGGGAACCGCAGTTCCCATCACAAAATCAGTTATGAACAGTAAAAAGCTCTCACATGCTACAGTAACAATAAAAAAAATTGCTACAGTGTAAAGTTCTCATATGCTACAGTAAAAGTGGTTCTCACCACTGGTTCCCACCACCTTCCAAACACCCTATTAATAACCCCAAGATTATTTGAACAAACAATGAAAATAGAAATAAAAGAGCTAGATTAACAAAATTAAGCAAAATAACTTAACAATACAAAAACAAAAACAAAAAAAAAAGACATAGGGATCTAATTTTACTTAACTACTTCACAAAACCTTCTCTAATCTATGTAATTTGGCTGCCTAGTTAAGTGCTAGCTGAGAATTCTCAACCACATCCACAAGCCCCTCCTCTATAGTGAAGTAGATTCTTAACAAAAGAAAAAAAAAATATTCCTATAATGGTCAATTAATTAGAATTCATTAAGATCTACGTTCCTTAAGTGGCGAGACAATTCTAGCAGATATATTACAATCCCAGTAGCAATTATTTTGTTCTATGCTTGGCTTAACTCATAATTCTCTCTTCCAAGTTCATTATGGTTTCTTAATCATCTAAATAGTGATCAATTATTTAGAGGCATTGAGCACAATATAGAACAATCACCCAACGTAATTAGACAAGCACAATACTTTTGGGCAATAAATCCTAAAACCTGAAAATACTATAGAACCCGTCCTTTTTCTGTACCGGTGGAGACAATACTTTTTTAGTTTGACTGGTAGATGGTTGAAGAAGTGCTTTGGCTTAATGTGGATGTGGGGTACCTAATCAAACCATGATGTAATGGTAGGTTCCACTCATATACTTGCTACTAGAGAGTGTTTACGTGGGAGTGGGAAAAACGCCGGCCTTTGGCTCGCCAATGTGTGGAACATGCTCTACATGCAGATGGAAGAGTTATGACGTGGCTGGGTCTCGCTGACAAAGGCGAGCGGAGCTGGTGAATCTTGTGACAAATGGCAAGCACACTCATGAAAGCTAACAAAGAAAGTAAAAAACTGGTGTTTTTGGCTCTAAATTAGGTCTTTCTTACATCATTTTGTTCCTTTTTTCTCTATCCTTCAAGTCTGCAAATAAATAATTAATCCAAAATTAATTATTTTATGCACAAAATATGTATAAAAATTACACAAATATTTTTAAGCCACATATTTAAAACACACAAAAAAATACATATTTTTGTTGTTTTACTGAATTGCTTAACAAAATTTATTCCATGCACAAATGTTGTAATTAAAGGATTTAATGACAAATAAAAATATAAAATGATGATAATTTACTGTATAAAATGTGTACTTTTACATGTTCATTAGGAACAATGATGAAGCTAGAGTTTTTTTCCATGAAAAAATTGGTAAAATAAATATTTAATGAGATTGGACTGCATTTCTACTATTTAATTAAATATATCAAATTTTATTTAATTTATTACAGCAATTTAGATTGTTATTTACAAATTCAATCCTTACACATATGACAATTATATGTTAAATTAATAGTCACATTAATAACATGAGCATTTTGTTGATGTTTATTAATAGTATGTTTGATAATCTTAATTTTAACCAAAGCTTCTTATTGCTACAGTAAAAATCTTTCTAATACTATAATATCAAGAAAAAAAAATGAGCTATAGCGTAAAGCTTGCGCATGCTATAATGTTTTTTAACCAAAATTGTTTCAAGCCACACTTTTCAAATACCATATTAAGTATCCATAATATATATAAAAGAACAAATGTTGCTTTATTTAATTAATTAACAATATATACAATGTTTATGCTTGTAGGAAATCAATATAACATTGAGCTCAAGACAGATGATATTCAAATCTAAGTAGATGTAGATTTTTATTAATTTCTCCATATTCATAAGAATATCAGACTCATTTTTAAGGAATATTTGAATGATTGAATATGGGTGTTAAGTATTAATATATCCTCATCTATCGCAAGGAACCACAGTCCAGAATTAACTCTTTCTTTCCTAGTTTTTGGTTAAAAAAACAAAAGAAAAAAAATTCCTTGCCTAGAAGTTGAAAGAATTTCATCGGATGTCAATCATGATGTCATTGTTGAGGAGGCAACAACGACTTTTTTATGAATCGACAACCTATCTAAACTTTAAAAATAAAAGTAAATGCAAGTTAATGACTTTGTGCTTTAAGAGCTTGGTTTGGAATCCCTTACTAAATATATATCTATTATGATTAATGTTTCTAAGTATTTATCTTGTTATTAATATTTTCTCAAGCTGCTAATAGGCAGGATCTAAATTAAGGCTACCAGTAAGGGCGCATGCCCTGCTAAAGAAAAGTAAAAACGTTGTATTGGTGCCCAAAATCTATATATTCATACGGGATCAAAGTAATGTGCCCTCACTGGTTGTAATATCTTTTAAAAATTTTGTTCTATTTCTTAGAGACTAACTTTTTGGGCTTCAGTTTTTATGCTGCAAATTGAGATGAGTCCTTTTTATAAGACTGCACTTTCTTTTTCATGTGTATTAGCTAATATAAAACAACAATTTTTTCCCTAGTCTACTCATAATATACATATATATGTACATTACTTTCAATTTTTTTTCTTGTATTTCTTGTAATTCTTTTATTAGTTTGTTGATAAATTTTATTATTATTGTATCCCAACTAGATTCAAATCTTGGATCATCATTGATTGTTGAGGTTCTAGTAACGTTGATCAAAGACTTCGAATTTAACTATTTTAGACTAATTATTGTTTATTTTTTACTATAGATATTCGCGTCTTTGTTTATGTGGTTTTAGCTGAACTAATACAATATAGTAATTTAACACATTAAATGTTGTAGTTAAAGGATTTAATGATAGATAAAGTGTAAAATAATGATATTAAACAATTTAATATAGTTTTCATCATTTTGTACTTTTATTTTTATTAAATTCTTTAACTACGACATTTGTATATTAAATAGCTATTTTGAATTAATTCAATAAAAACAGCGTGAATATGTATTATTAGTATGTTTTGTGTGTTTTAATTTATTTTAGCTTAAAAATTTTGTTTAATTTTTATATATATTTGTGTATAAAATAATTAATTTTAGCTTAATTATTTATCTGTAGATTTAAAATGTAAAAATACCAAACTCGACGCTAAAACACCTTTATCTCTGGCTCCCTCTCGCGAGGCATGCATTCTAAGCATGGTTCAACCCAGCCTATCCTGCAGCAGTAATTAAAACGGTGGGACCCACTTCATCCGATGCCTTTAATCAGGTATGTGCAGCCTAAAAAGTATTACACAAGTGGCATGAAAATCTTAACCAACCGATTTTGATCAAAAGGTTGTCTAAAAAATGCTCCTCGTGTAGTGAAAAGGGATAGTTTCTTTAGTCGAAATTGCTTTTTTTTCCTTCCACCTTTTCCTCGGTTTTTGCTCTTTGGTTTAGCTTTTTACCATAAAAACAAGGTCTTTTTACAAAATGACTACTACAATATCAGTTATTAAAAAAATTATAAACAATAACAATCTCAGTTATTAAAAAAATTATAAACAATAACAATCTCAGTTATAAACAGTAAAAAATTTCCACCACAATCTCAGTTATAAACAATAAAAAATTCTCACATACTACAATAAAAATAGTTCCCACCACTCTTTTAAACACTCGCTACCTCTCCTGAGTTCCCCCAATCCCACGCCAGTCGATAGGAAAAAAACAAGAAAAAGCTTCCAAATTTGGGTCTGATGCAAGGGCCACATGGCGCAACGCAAATGGTGGAGCCAGAAAGCTGGGACGTGTGTCTTTCTGGGACAGGAACAGTGCACGGATGCACAAGGGAAAAGATAAGGCGTGTCGCACTGGAAAGGCATAGGTGGAGTGCGCTAGCACAGGACAACGTGGCAAGTTGTGGTTTGTCAAGGAGCTGGTGCATATTTGCTGAGACGCGCTTCTGTCAAGGTGATTGACAGCACGCAATGATGATGCTTTGGAGTTAATCGGACGGCCTGAATCATGCGTAAGAGCTTTGCCTTTGTTTGCACGTGGTGGATTTGCCGGAGCTGTCTTAAATACGAATTTCTTCGCTATTCTTACCCCAAATTTATTTCCTAGTTTTCCCACACAAATAAGGGACAATATATAAATAGAAGGGCAAGTAAAATGAAATAAAATTTAATCAAATTAAATTATAATAAAATAAAAACAAATAAAATAAAATTAACTTTAATGAAACTAAAATATAATAGCACAATAAATGGAATAAAATATCTCAAGAACAAAGTCAATTTAAATGTCAAAAAATGCTGAAATAACTATAAAATAGAATTATTAATTTCAAGATCGAAAACAGTAAAAGTAATTACACAATTGATGGAGTATCCACATAAGATGCAATATTCCTAACTAAGGCTTGGCAGAGATATTATAGCTCTGAGGTGGTGTTTGAGTTATGGCTTATGCCAAAGACGAACTTAGGTCACCTTTGGAGTTTATTTTAAGTGTTTTTGGAAAACAAATTAGGCTTGAAGATTTATCAATGGTGATGATGTTGATAAAAATTTGAATGATTTCTATGTTTCTAAGTGCGCATAGTAAAGGCTTTAAGGTTTGACCTTAAAAGGATTTTGAAAGAGTGTGTCTGATGGTCAAAAAATTGGTTTTAATCTTATGATGCTAAAATGTTCTAGTTCTTTTGATAGGAACCTTGCTAATAAAGTGACAAGACTCTTGAATTAACTAAGTCTCCAAGACCGTTTAGAAATAGATTTGTATGAAACCGCAACCCATTACTTATAGTGAAGCAAAAACCTTGGTATAATGAAGATGTCATAATCAAATATAAGCGTTTGATTGATTAGTCGAAGATGAATGCCACGGAAATTCCAATATGTTCGAAAAGTTCTCAAAGAAGAGAAAGACAATTTTGATATCATAAAGTTTGAATAAAAATCTGAATTATGTTATTTCATTGAGCTAATGCCCCTTTTATAATACAAGATGTCCATGAATTTAGGGCAACTAAATCTCCTAATCAATTAGCCTTTAATTGCCCAATCCTAAAAAGGAAACCAATGGAAATTAGACAATTACAAAATCAAGAAAGTAACTAACATAGGCACCTAAATAAAAAAAAAAGAAACTTACAATTAGGTAACTTATAATTAGGCGCCTATAAAGAACAAGAAACTTTCTTAAGTGGCGCCCAATCTAAATAGGTAACTACTCAATTTTAAAAAAAGAAACTTCTCAAATTGAAATAAGAAAAGTACTTAAATTGGAAAAGGAAACTAATTGAAAAGGGAAACTAGCTGAAAAGCAAAACTAGCTGAAAAAGGAAACTTCTTTATTCTTGAATTGTTGAAAAGGAAAACTTCTTTATTATTCCCATACTTGAATCTTGGTAATTCAAGCTTGTTGTAGGCACGTTGCATCTTCCTTAGGCCTGTATGAATTAACCTCAATCCAAATGCGTTGAATCAGCCCATTAAGTTGTACTTTGAATCTTTTAACTCTAGCCCTTATAACCGGCCCAATTAGAACTTGAATTGGATCCTTTCTCCATGTACTAAACGTGTACTCATCAAATCTCAAGTAGGATTGAGAGGCTCTAGAAGAGGTTTAACCAAACAAAAGGTATTCCATTTACTATTTCCCAAGGTTTATATAGGGCAAGTTGTCGCCCTATTCCTTAAAAGGTTTACTCCCCTCTAGAGCTAGACATAAGAAGTTGCTTGGGGTTTTAACCTCTTTTGACTCTTGAAAACATGATGATTGTTGTCATCTATTTAATGGGAAGTTTCTTGAAATTTGGCTTTGGGCTTTTTGGATTATGAAAGGTAAGAGTAGGAAGTTTTGGGCTTATATCTCTATCACCCATCCACCTTAGTCAAATTAGTTTGATACCTAACAAGTGGGATTAAAAAATCAACTTGGACTAAAGATGAAAGGGCCCATTTAGTTACACATGGCCTACCACACAAAATGGCATTGGTGCACTGACCAAAACCTATCCGGATCAATTTGATAAATAAATATCGCTTTTGTGATATCATTTTTGATTTCTATGGCTTTTGTAAAAAAAATTTAAAACATATCACTTTTAGTAAATATAAAGACAAAATTAACTTTGATTTTATTATTGATGTACTTGAGTCTATTATCGATGGACTCAAGTCTAATATTGATAGATTTGAGTTCATCAATGACGACCTCTTCTATTACTGATGACTTAGTCTATTAAAGATAGACTTAAGTTTGTCACTATAGTTTTAAATCAATCTATTTTTTTATTAAAAAAAAATCTCAGAAACTTACTCTTTGTTCCAAGCCGCAAAATACCACAAAGAACACCAGCTACCAACCATCTGTCACCCGCCACTGTCACTTGCCACCATGCGTCCAATGACACCGCTACCACAAATCGATTCTTCGAACTTTGATCTACAAAATGCCGACGACATTGACCTAAGTCAAACCACTCCGTCTGTGACCAATCTCTCTTTCTCTTCATAACGTTTGCTTACCGGGCCTTCCTCGTGCTCTCCTAGGCAAGAATGATTGCGAGCCCCCGAGCTTGTCTTTGTTAGATCGATGGCCGAAGTTCAAATTGGCAAGCTTGATGGAACGAAGCTTAGTCCCTCTCCTGGACAAAAGCTCATAAGCACCATCAGATTTAGCTAACACAGGGCTGATGACTGCTAGATTCAGACCGCAATCATGATCAGATCTAGCCCGTCCTCCTCGTCGCCGACTCTTCAATGAACGAGATCTCGTCGCCAACACCAATGACTCGTAATTGCCCCTCGTGACGTGCAATTGAAAGATTCGTAAATTGATATTACCGTGGTTGGAAATCTAATTCTCCTCCATTTTTTTTCCCAGTTGAGAGAAATTAAGGACTGGTGAGTCAGAGGAATTTTGACTCAATGTAAGGTTGAAGTCGTAAGAATCAAGGGTCCTAAAAAAAGTGACAAAAACCATTAGTGGTACTAAGAAAACAGTGTCCTACCTAATTAAGTCAACCTATTCACATCTTAGGACATGAACATTAGGCCCAAGCCTTGTGAAGAGGTTGTGTATAAAGACAAGAATTAACAATAGGTAAGAACAATGAGCGATTTATTTTTTTACCATCCAATCATGTGTTTTTTTTTTTTTACCACTTTCTAGTAAGTAAGTAAATAATTGAAAAAGAGACAACAATTCTTACTTCTTTACTTTCTTTTCCAATCTCGTTGCTCCATATATATACAACTTCCCCTCTGGTAATTCTTAAGTTGACATCTTAATTTTGCTCAGTAATAAAATCCCCTAAATTTTACATTGGATGTAGCTTTCCTTATTAAGGATGAACCATTTATTGATCTTGTTTATTTTCTTGTTCTTATATCAATCAATTAGCAATCCGAAACAACGTTGAATTCGACCATTAACCCTTGAAACAACGTAAATGTAGAATTTATTCCCTATTATCTTTATTTTTCTTTTAAAAGTAAAACCTTCTTTTTCTCACAATCTTTATTTATTATTCTTTTAAAAGTGACACCCTTCTTTATTATTCTCTACCATCTTTATTTTTCTTTTAAAAGTAAAACCTTATTTTTCTCACAATCTTTATTTATTATTCTTTTAAAAGTGACACCCTTCTTTTTCTTTCCAAGATTATGCTTATGAACATGCTCGGCAACACCGAAAGTAATCTTACTTTTGCCGTTAAAAATAAAAAAATTAAGTAGCAAAATATGAATTTAAAAATTAAAATATGGGTGAGTGGCTTATTGGGTATGAACGTTTTGGCAAATAAAAAAAGGGCAAGGACAAACATCATTGTCTCCATGTGTCTAATAGAATCTCTCCTGTGTCACGAGACAATGGAAAGTCAATGGCTTGGAATGTATAGGTGGCTGGAAATTGATTGTTTTCGTCCAATATTCGTGTTGCAGGATTTTTTTTTTTTTTTGACGTTTTTGAAAGTACATTTTTAAATCAAGTTATTTTACCACTTCTTTTAGAGCTTTTGAAATTTATGTTTATGGTACTTAGATAAAACCATTTTGTCACCTTTACGTTTATCAAAAGTTTAACTCTTTTCGTCTCCATTTAAGATGATGGTTGATAAATGAGTTTGAACTCGAAAAATAAATTTATATATTATAACATGTGTGAATTTTATATTGTAATGTATTTTTGATTTACATTTTAACATATAAAAGCTCTATACTATAAACGATTCAAATTCATAATTTAATCATTTAAAATAGTAAGGTTATAGGTTTGATGTGCATAAAACCTTAAAGATTGTTAGACGATAAAAAATGTGAACTCATTTACTTTCTATTTCGCTTTATCCCGGAAGTGAAAAAATGAGGGCATGAAAAACATTAGTTATCTGTTTTTATCTTTTTTTTAATGATATATTGATTACATTTTAACCTTTTTTTTTTTTTGGGCAAGCTCTAATAAGATAGATAAAAAAAGGCAACATTTAGGTGTTATGAAAAATCCCAAGATAAAGTGGCAAGTCCCCCGAGGATTCTTTCTTAGCTTAAGTGGCCCATTGATTTCCCCTAAAAGTAAATAATAATAAGAATAATAATAATAGTTTTGCCATGCAATTTTTTTTTCATTTTTTTTTAATCAATCAAACAGGTAAATGTAAAACCATGGCTCCTTTCTGAAAATGGAAAGATACCCTTCCCATGAAGGCAAATGAAGAAACAGATTGCAACAATAATAATGCAATCTCGTTGAGACTTGTTTCAATGAAAACGAAATCACGTATCAAAGCAGTAATTGGATGATTATCTCCTTTGTCAAGAATAATTGATTAAAAATTTACTTTTTTAAAATTTAAAAACGAGAATTATCATTATGTATGAAAAAAGAATTTATAAGCAGGGCCCACTCAATAGATTTTAAGGCCCTAAGTCAACTTTTTAAAAAGAACCTTTTCAAAAGAAATTTTTTTATGAAATATTTTACACTAAAACTTAAAATTAGGAAAAAAAAATCTCTAGCATCATTCAATAACAAAAACAACAATTATGTCTAGTGAACTAAAAAAAAAATAAAATAAAATTACATCAAGGTCAATAAACAAGTTTCCTAGCATATAAAATAAGCAAAGCTTCTATACAGTTCACTTAGCCAACATGGGGCAATCAATATTGAGCTATCTTTGGACATGTCTATTTTTTCCTTATATGCCAATAAAAATCAAATTAACAACAATAACGGACAAAAAAATAGCAATCATTTTTCCTAAAATATAGTTTATCTTTGAATTATTCTTATTTTAAAAATTAAAAATAAATCTTTTCATTATCATTGCTTTTAAAGCACCAACCACTCTGGTTTCCGTTGTTTAGGAGTTTTTTTTAGGAACACTAAACCATATCGAGATTTTCTAAGGGATAAGCCAATCATGTATTCTTTCTTTAAAAAAATTAAGAATAGAAAAATAAATTGCTAACTCTTTTTTCCTCAAAAAAAATCTACAACATCAATTAAAAAATGACTGTCACATCATTTTTTAACTTAATTATAATGTCATTTAAAAAGAGTAATAAAATACTTCAGAAAAAATCATATATTCAGAAAGAAAATAAACTGAAACTTTATTTTCTTTGTCTGATATCTCCTTTTGCTCTACTTTTCACTTGTTCTTCACATAACATCCCTTCAGTTCCTCAAAACTTCAAAAAATAAATAAATAAATAAAATCACATGACTACAATTGCCATTCTCTTCTCAACAAAATCTCCACGTTACATCTTTCTTACTTGTTTCTCCTTTATGTGCTAATTATTGCTTAAATTTGGTGGCCCTAAGCCGTTGCTTAACCTGTCTTGACGTTAAGCTGACACTATTTACAACATAGGGTTCAAAAAACGCTAAACTTTTATTACTCTTTGTTAGACCATTATATTAACAAAATAAATTTGAAAAATCTGTTTTATCCCCATAAGTTTAAACTTTACTACTCATAAATATTTGGGCCTCAATCTAGTATATGGTGTACTTTTTCGAGTGAGACTCATTTTTTTGTTAGTAGCAGCGTTTAACCCATGGGTAATAGGATTGCTCATCGCAATGCCATTTAATTATTATAATTTTTTTTGCTAATTAAGGCAAGTTAAACATGAGATATGGGACTTGAATTATTTGTCCAATTTTTAGTATATTAAATAGAGTAACCAGTTATTTTGTGACACATTACTAAATGGAAAATATATAAAATAAATATAATATTATTTCAATTTTTTAATAACATGTCCTAATGCTAATACTTATGTAGAGAATTTAGATCTAATAAATGTATGTTTTTTGTGATATGTCAAATTTTTGAGGTACTTAACAAAACTAATTTGAACTTAAAAGATAAGTACAAATACTTAAAATATACAAAAATTTTACATTATAGTTTTTGATGTGGACAATCTGCAAGCCAAATGACATATCCAGGTGTAATTGCTATGGATAGTTTTGTTCATGGTACAGAAAAAAAGAAAAAATTTGTTACAATATAAAACTTTTACATGTTATAGTAAAAATGGTTTCCACTATTAACCAAACACCTTATTTTTTTTTTTTCCAATCTCAAAACACTTTAAGAGGCTATTTGGATGAGTGGTGGGAACTACGGTTCCTATCTTTTTTTATTTATAAACAATATAAAACTCTCATATATTACAATAATAATAAAAAATAATTACAATATAAAACTTTCATATATTACAATAAAAATAATTACCTCCTAAGTAAAAATCGACTATCAGTAGCAAAAAATAAAAATAAAAAATAACTAAATCATGACATCCAGCTTTCCCTCGGTGTGAGAAATAAGTGGAAGAAAACTGAAGGGGACACCGCAAAAGCAATGACTACTTTTTCTTCTTTCTTCTCTAAAATGAGAAAACATTGACAAAACCGAGGACACAGAGATTGACATCACCCGCATCACATGCACCAAAAAACAACCAAGAAAAGAAAAACTTCCAATCATCAAAGCCAAACCAACCGTGCCTTTTATCTCTTCTCTAATCCCAAAAACCCATTGGTAACAACCAAAAAGTCAAAAAAAAAAAGCAAAAAAAAGAAAAAGAAAAAAAATATACATATAATACTTCACGCTTGCACATGCAAACGACTGGCGTTGGTGGTAGTGCCAGTGCTCCCAGGCCAAATCCAACAAGATCCCACAATCCCAAACCAAAAAATAATAATAATAATAAAAAAAAGGAAAAAAAATAAAAAAAAGACAAGAGACTTCACAAGACATAAACCTTAACTACTCAGAAATTGTTTGCTTGCCCCATTTTCTCACGAAAAAAAAAAAAAAAGGAAAGGAAAGTAAAGGAAAGAACTTGCCAAAAGTGGTAAAATAAATATTCTTTCCCTCCTTTATCTTCCATTCTTTCTATCCTTGCTTGAAGTTGATCATATTTGGCTGTAACGATTGGTGTTTTTTCTTCTTTTCCTTTACTTTCTCTCTAGCTATGGCGACTCTGGCCGACATTGGGGTGTCTGCTTTGATAAACATACTGACTGCATTCGCGTTTCTGTTGGCGTTCGCTGTGCTGAGAATACAGCCCATAAACGACAGGGTCTACTTTCCCAGATGGTACATCAATGGCGAGAGGGGAAGCCCCAGGAGCAGCGGGAACTTCGTGGGCAAATTCGTCAATCTCGATATCAAGACGTACTTTACCTTTTTGAACTGGATGCCTCAGGCCCTGAGAATGAGTGAGAACCAGATTATCTCCCATGCTGGCCTCGATTCTGCCGTTTTTCTCAGAATTTACACTCTTGGGTAAAACTCTTTTTTTTTTTTTTATGATAAAATTTTTCTGTTAATTGTTCTGTTCAGTAAGTAAGTATGGTGGTCCATTTCAAGGAAATTCCATCATGGTCAAAATTTTGACATTTCGACTGTAAAGCTTTGATTTTGTTGTCAATTTCGACTACTTTTTACTTGTTCTTATATGGGTTTTAGTTGATTTTTTTAAAAAAATTCTGGGTAGTGTTTGTTTCTCCATAAAATATTTTTCTACTTGTTTAATTTTTTTTTTCAAATTCATTTTTGAATTTCACTGTTTTTACCATTTTTTTTCAGTTCGTATATGTGTTTTATATTATTTTGATTCTGGGTAGATTTTGTTTTCTCGATAAAATTCCCTTTGGTAGTTGTGTATTTTTTTTCTTTTTTATTTCTGGTGGGGTGAGTGGTTGGTGAGCTATTATCATGGGGCAACAGATTTTGCACATTGTACTCGAAAAGCTTATACGGGCTGTTATTATAAAGATTACTATCTTCTATTTTTAAAAAACTTGTCTCTGTTTCCAAAATCTCCCTGTTGTTCATTTTACAGTTGTTAGTCATTTATATTACTCCCTGAAGATTAGAATCGAGCCTGTTTGGGAGTGGTTTCCACCACAAAATCAGTTATAAATAGTAAAAATTTTCACATGTTATAGTATCAATAAAATAAAAAAATTACTACAGTATAAAACTCTTACATGTTACATTAAAAGTGGTTCTCACAATTGGCTCCCATCATTTTTTCAAACACCCACGAAATTTCTTTCAATTTTTTTGCATTTTGCACATTTTTGTCCTTATACTTCCGTTTTTAATATCAATTTTTGGTGTTTGAAACTTTTAGTGCATAAGATAAATTGGGTCGTAAATTCATTACTGTATAAAATTTAGTCATTTCTTGATAATTCCTTTGCAAAAGAATTTTGGTCATCAAATCTTGCTGAAAAACCCTTTTCATCCCGTGGTTAAAAACTTACTACTCATAAAACTGTATGTCTCAGTTTAACATGTAATGTATTTTTTATATTAGGACCTACTGTTTTGTTAGTAGCGGAGTTAGAACCCTTAGAACCCATGGGTTAAATAGAAATACTCAATCTTGCTGTGTTTAACTGATACATTACTGATGGAATTATCCATCTATCTTTCTTTCCTTCAGGTTGAAGATTTTCGTGCCCATTACAGTAATAGCACTTCTCGTACTTATTCCAGTCAATGTGTCAAATGGAACATTATCCTTCTTGAAGAAAGAACTGGTCATGAGTGACATTGACAAGCTCTCAATTTCAAATGTTCGTCCTAAATCAGTTAGGCATGTAAAATCTTGTCTTTCGTATTTTTTTATCTTTAATCGCATTCTGATAAATATTTGGAGCGTATAATGAAATGATATCTCTTGATAATTAAGTCCAAAGTGGCGTTTCAGAATGTCTCGTAAAGCATGGTTACAAGTTAGTTTTATGCATCTAGAATAGCCACATACATTTTCTTTCCCTCTCCCCGTTTATGATTTCATTATTATTTTTTGTTTCTGTTTAAACTTGGGCAAAGCAAAGTTGATTAAGATCCCTTGTGTTTCTTGATTTCAGGTTTTTCGTCCACATAGGTTTGGAATACTTGTTCACGTTCTGGACTTGTTTCCTGTTATACAAAGAATATGGTTATGTAGCCTCAATTAGGTTGAATTTCTTGGCTTCACAGCGTCGCCGTGCTGAACAGTTTACGGTGTGTTAGTTATGAAATTTCCCAAGAAGTGTAGAGAACTTTCTTCTTCTTCTTTTTTTTTTTTTTTTTTTTTTTTTTGACGACACTGATTATTGAGTTGCAACTTATGTTTCTTGATAGTCCTAGCAATTATTTTAATGTTCGTCTGCTTCAAATGCGCAATCTGATGAACTCTAGTGAGAAAATTGCTATAATGTTTGATTAATGATCTTCCAAAATTTTATAGGGTCATTTTTGTTGTTACTTTTACTCGTCTAAAAGTGTTTTCGACCTGGATTATACAACAATCTGTCTTTGTTCATCTCTCTCTTTTTTTTTTTTTTTTTTTTTTAAGTGCTGTTGTTACTAGTTTATATATCTTTGTCTTGCAGGTGGTCGTTAGGAATGTACCATATGTTTCTGGTCGCTCTTTGTCCAATACTGTGGATCACTTCTTTCAGACAAACCACCCAGATCATTATCTTTGTCATCAGGTAGTTAATGTTCCTTGTCAAGTTTTTGTAACTTGCTTTTTTGTTTCACTTATATGAAGATGTTTGTTGTAGGCTTGGTGGTTAAGAACAAAGGCAAAAAATATACATTTTAGTTGTGTACATATGTTATGATTGAGTTTATGACATATACGAAACGGTATTCTTTACTTATTCAGGCAGTCTACAACGCAAACAAATTTGCTAAACTTGCTAGGAAGAGAGATCGGCTCCAAAACTGGTTAGACTACAACCAGCTTAAGTTCGAAAGACACCCTGACAAGAAACCTACTAGAAAGGTAGAACTGCAGTCTCATGCTTAATTGATACAAAATAGATAAACTTACAAGATATTTCAGAACACTTCTATATATGCATTTTACATTTGAAAGCTTATTTGAAAAGGGTGTTTAAATTCTGTTTTTATCAAATCGGGGTAGCAGTACATGGAAAACATTTGTGCCACTCATTTACTCTTTTTATTATTATTATTTTTTTCAAATGACTTTTCCAGACAGGATTTATGGGACTTTGGGGTGGAAGAGTCGATTCGATTGAGCACTACAAGAAACAGATCAAGGATCTTGATAGAAGAGTAAGTGTCAAACTCTCCCTTGTCACCGATCTCTGCATGTTAAACAAATGCATCACTCAAACGTTTCATATGTCATCATTTTTCAAATTCTAATGCTGGTTTGATAAGGTGCTTGAATGTGTAATATGTTTTTGTCTATTTTGTTCTTCTGTCTTTCATGTTAGATGACACTGGAACGCCAAAAGATTATCAATGATGCGAAATCCATTCTTCCGGTCACTTTTGTCTCTTTCAAGTCGCGGTGGGGGGCTGCTGTTTGTGCACAGACACAACAAAGCAAGAATCCCACCTTATGGTTGACGAATTGGGCGCCGGAACCCCGAGACATTTATTGGAGAAACTTGGCCATTCCATTCGTTTCCTTGAGCATCCGAAAGCTTGTAATATCAGTATCGGTATTTGCCTTGGTGTTTTTCTACATGATACCCATAGCTTTTGTGCAATCTCTGGCAAACTTGGAGGGTCTTGAAAGAGTTGCTCCTTTCCTCCGGCCAGTGATAGAATTGTAAGTACAATCACTGTTTGAAAGTTGGTTTTTTTGTTTTACATACGCTTTATTTTGAGGTTATCCTTATATTTTGTGTTGTAACAATTTTGTTCCTTCAAATTTCAAATTAATGCAAAACTTTTGCCTTCTTTTCGGTTGAAGCTATGACAGAAACTTGAATGTCCTTCATATTTTTTATTTTTATTTTTCTTTAGTTTTCTTTTTCTTTAAGGTTGTTAAGGTGTTTTTTCCTTCTTCTTTTTTTGGGGGTGTAAAAATTTGACTATTTATCAAGAATAGGTAAAAAATTGAGCGTAAATTTGAAAGCTAAAGGTATAAACAATGTTTAATTTTTAAATAATCTGAAAATTCAGAGCATAAAAGTGAAAATATCTTTGATAGTTTTTGGGTGTCATGATAATCTTACTCTAAAAATCCGCTTGATTTGAAGACTTTTTTGACATTGTCACAACTTTCTATTAAATTTTTTTCCTTTGTATTTTTCATTTTTTTTCTGCTTTGACAATGCTCGCCTCAATGCTGTAACAGGGACTTCATCAAGTCATTTCTACAGGGTTTCCTTCCTGGTCTTGCACTTAAAATCTTTTTATACATACTTCCAACTGTTTTGATGATCATGTCAAAAATTGAGGGGCATATAGCATTATCAAACCTGGAGCGTAGGACGGCCGCAAAATACTACTATTTCATGTTGGTGAATGTTTTCTTGGGAAGCATTGTGACTGGAACAGCCTTTCAGCAGCTGGATGCTTTCCTTCACCAATCTGCTACTCAGTAAGCTTCCATATCCTTAATAATCGGAATTATTTAATTTCTGTTGTTCGTGTATTGAGAGTTTTTATAATGTTCCTAAATTTGCATGCCTGGTTAGATAAATCATGATATTTAGTCTCATAAATAAAACCCATTTGGATTTAAACTGTTAGATAATTGTAAAGTTTTTGAGCCGGATATAACCAGTGGAGTCACCAGAATGTTCATGGATACTCTTGGTGATTAATAGAAGCGGTAATTTATTTAAATGCAATGACAATAATTAAACAGCTCTCGCGTTGCACTTCAGCTGATTTATATGTCAGCACGTGTAGTTCTGTTCGATTCAAACATTTTTAACAAATTATTAGACGTGGATGTACATATTTTAAGAGAGCTTTGAAATAGGATATGGCAAAAAAAAACCTTATCAAATGGCACTTTGTCTGAACTGTTAAATTACATTGAAATCTTATCAGATTAAGCAAAACTGACAATTTAACGACATTTATTAAGTACTTGACAGTATGGACTCTTCCCTACTAGTAAGCTTTTTTTGAGCACTACCACAGAATTCTCCTTTTTTTTTTTTCAAAAATAATGATATTGTTAAAGCATTGCTGTGTTGTTAAAGAACCAATATAGTTTTGACAAAAAGAGCAGCATGCTTTTGATAGTAAGAGTTCAGTTTCTTGAAGAAATTTGCAGTTGGAATTCTCAAACATAAAAAGGATACAAGTAACGAAAATCAGCTATTCATTCCACTGATATAGGTATCTACTTTATTTTTGGATTATAGACAAATGTAAATATTTTGTTTCCTTGTGGTAAAAGTTCAGTTTATCTGTATAATCATATACATTTGACGTGAATTACTTTTAATTTTTTTTTCTTTCGTAGGATTCCAAGAACCATTGGGGTCTCCATACCACAGAAGGCTACTTTCTTTATTACGTATATAATGGTCGATGGTTGGGCTGGTATTGCTGGTGAGATTCTCCGCTTGAAGCCCTTGGTTATCTTTCAACTCAAGAACATGTTTTTGGTGAAAACTGAGAGAGACAGAGAGAGGGCAATGAATCCTGGGAGCGTCGACTTTCCAGAGACTCTCCCTAGCCTTCAACTATACTTCCTTTTGGGCCTTGTGTATATGGTTGTTACTCCGATTCTTCTTCCGTTCATGCTAGTCTTCTTTGCCTTTGCATACTTGGTTTACCGTCATCAGGTCAGTTGACGCTTTGTGCTCAAAATTTATTTTTTTTGTCTGCTGTGGAGTTTGTCTTCATTAATTAGGTAACATCTGTTTGATTCATTATAGATTTTCAATGTCATGATGATGAATAATTTGGATTTTACTTGTCACTTGCTTAATTGTATTCATCTGCTTTGACAGATAATCAATGTGTACAATCAACAATATGAAAGTGCTGCTGCCTTCTGGCCACATGTTCACACCCGCATAATTGCGAGTTTATTGATATCTCAGCTTCTTTTGATGGGTTTGCTAAGCACCAAAAAGGCAGCTAATTCCACTCCGTTACTAGTTGTTTTGCCTGTATTGACATTAGCATTCCACAAGTACTGCAAAAATCGCTTTGAACCTGCGTTTAGAAAGTACCCCCTTGAGGTAAGCTCTAAACAGCGAGAATTTACTTCTGATTCCATTACTGTGTTATATTCCAATAGTAAATATTTGCATCTGAACTGATAAACTAGGAGTTTGAATGTTTTACCCTGATAGACTAAGGTTACAAATTAGTAATAGGAAAGTTTTCTTCCGTCTGTTTCAGGAAGCCATGGCCAAAGACACAGCAGAGCGTAGTTCAGAACCCGACCTAAACTTGAAAGCTTATTTGGCTGATGCTTACTTGCACCCAATTTTCCAATCATTTGAGGAAGAGGAGACCGTTGAAGTTCGAGTGGACAAACATCAAGCCCACATTGCAAGTCCAGCAAGCGAAACTAGCTCCCCTCCTACAGTGAATTATGTCCATAATACTCCCTCTCCTCCACGCTATGTCCACCACCCTCCCCCGCCATCACAATATGTTTATCAACCCTCTTCTCCGCCTCATTATGTATATGACCAATCATCTCCACCTCACTATGTCTATGCTGCTCCATCCCCTCCAAGATATTTCTACCACCATGAAGAACCTTGAACTAATTCTCGTTAGTTTTTTGAGACATGAAGTTCTAACCTTTGTTTTCTGTTTATAGTTTGTTAATCACCGTACGCTTTCATCGAGGTCTGCCTCTTTCTACTTGTAATTATTTTTATGTTCATTGCTCCAAGTGCAACTGGGTTGTATGGTTGTAATCAAGAGATTTCTGAAGAAGTTTAAAATGATCATATCTTTTTTGTTTTCAAAGGAAAAAAAAAAACAAAACAAAAGAAGATGAGAGAGTGGGTGGGGGTGGGGGTGTCGGAATGGATATGGGGGTGCTGACGGATCAGGCAGGGTTAAACCGACATTGAGGTTGTGGTCAAAGCCGAAACAGGCTCTAGCATTTGGAAGACTAGTTGGGCAAGGTAGTCAGGGTTAATATTGGGATTATGTTTGTGAGTTGATTGTGGAAGACAGAGTCAACATTGGGTTGAGATTGGATTTGAGCTCAAACTAGATTTGAGGTCAGAATGTTGTAACAACTAAGGTCGACCCCAACCTAGGAGCCACCTTGTCCTAGGATTTTCTCCGTCCCAACCCTAATCGTTAACATATTGCTTGTCCCTAAAGCCAACTCAAACTTGACCCACGCACATGCCCTAACCTTGACCTTGTGCCGACCTCAACGTCAACCTTTCCTTCACTATCACATCGACATAAGCCCCCATTATGACCTTGACCTTGACATTAAGACAGGCCCTGACACGAACCGACCCTGACTCAAGCCCTAGTTTAAACGACCTCAATCTACCTATCAAATCACTAGACCCTAATCGTTACCATGATCGGATTTGCAATGGTCCTACCTAGAATTTGCTCTAGCCCAACCTAGATCTCAATTTCAACCATGAGTCTTACCTTGACCACAACTCCAACCTCAATCTTAGCCTCAAACTAAGCCAACCCTAGACTCGACCTTAACACCAACCCTAAACCCTAGCCTTGAAGCAACACCAACCCCTAACCCTACCCTAATCCCTAATCAAAGTTGATCCTAGTCATGATCCTAGTCTTAATTTTGGCTTGACCATAGACCTAACATTATGGGGCCCAAGTGAAAGGCTAGGTTACAAAGATAACAAGGAGGGGAGAAAAAAGAAAGGAAAAGTGAGAGGATTGAGAGAGCGAGTGATGAGAAAGTGAAGAGAGATAATGTTTAAAAATAATTAAAGAAGAGAGAAAACGAATGCAGCGAAAATAAAGAAATTAAGATAGATATTAAGGAGAGAGAAAAGAAAGATAGTGAATAGTGATAGAGTTAAGAAAGGGGATAAGCAAAGAAAATTCAAAGAGAAAGTAAAACAAGAAAAGTTACAAAGATAACAAGGAAAAAATATTGTTCGAAGGGAAAAATTAAGGGTTGTTTGTGTTTGTGTTTACTTTTGCAAGTGCACAGGTTGACACAAGTAGCAAAGTGTATAAGTGAAATATCGTTCCCTCGAGCATTGTTTCCTAAATTTTTACTAATAACCGTAATTAGAATAACTTGATTTTATCTAGGCAATTAAAAATAGAAATGAAAAAAATTAAAAGCTAAAATAAAAGAAGAAATCAAAATAACACAAAATTAAGCAATAAACTAGTATGGAAAACTCAATTGGCGAAGGATTTAGGAGGTTGATTTTACTTTACTATCCCTATATTTATCCTATTTAGTCATTTTTAATTGTTTCACTCAATTCATCAATTGAGGCGCTAATATCATCTCATTACCTCTCCTGAGTGTTAAATGAAATAATGTGTATAGGTGCTAGCGCTGCAACGCCAAACCAAACTCCTTCGGGCACTGCAGTGAGAAACTTAGTAACTCCTTCGGGCACTGCAGTGAGAAACTTAGTCACTGCAGCGCTTAGGTTTTGCCAAGATTAGGTCTGAATGCACCAAATGCCACTCGGTTAGAGAGGGTGGTCTTGGGTGTTATATATATTTGTTGCACTAGCCCAATTTGTTATCTTTTCGCTCCAAGATTTGATCATGAAGGTCCAATGGCTTTTTTCCATTTCTAATAACTGAAAATAAAGTAAAAACAAATAAATAGTAAAATACATCCAAAAGTAACATAAAAACATGATTAAAAGCAAAATTGACTAAATCTTAGTTAAACTTAAATAAACATAAAAGTAAGCAACAAAACTATTAATTTACTCTAAAAACTAGTTAAATATATAAGTCGGAATAATTGAAAATCTCAATCTGTCAGACTCCCATAAACTTATAATTTTGTTAGTCCTCGAGTAAATGAAAAGCAACGAGCAAAAGAGCAATGAGAAAGACTCAAGATTTCAAATTAAATGCACAACGAGAAGTGTTTGATTATGGTAACTCAAGTCTCAAAGACATCAAAAGTTAAATGGCCCTAACAATATCACAAACACAATGCATGTTTAGAATTTTAATCCAAGTGCTAAATTAACCCCATTCTTGGTCTCACTCATCCCCTAGCCACTTAGATGACTTTATACAAATTGATACTTTGCGAGTGATCCGCTAGATAAAGCATTGCATGAACTTCATAAGCTCACTTTTCATACCTATCTCCACTAATGTAGACTAGGACACCACTAAGGATCATTAGGTCTTTAATAGGCTTGTAATGTAAGGCTTAGGTAAGAGTAGGATGTATGGAAATTATGCTGCTCAAATCAGTTCCTAATCACATTACTACTCTAGGACCTTCATAGAGCTCAATTTCACACTTCCAAGTAATACCCTCAAACCTTGTGTCAACTTCTTTTATTAATCACTTTGTTTTGGTTATTCTCCTCCTTATTTATTTATTTATTTTTTTTTTTGACTTTTACTACTACACCCCAAACTTGTTTCCTTTTTTCTTTGTACGAACTAAGGGTGTAGCACTTTTTGTCTTTCATATATATATATATATATATATATATAAATTCAATATTACACACAAAGACAAATCACAAAAAGGAAACATTATGAACTCCACTTGTCCTTCTATATCTTAGCAAAGCTTCAAAATTAATTCCTAGAACGATTAACATGCTTAGAATAGGGAAAAGCAAGAGAATTATTTACTAGCTAGGCTAAAAGCATGGCCAAGAAAGAAGGGTAAAATTAGGCTCAAAGGGGGATATTAGGGATGCCAATATATCAAGATAGGTCTAAAAGGCTCAAACGGTTCAATGATGGCCTAAATCATACCCCTGTCTAGCCTAGGATTTCACCTCAATAGATAATCAAGTGAGCTTTAACGTTCTTGGGATTACGAGGCTACTTACAATACATAAAGCTTCTTTAAATGTGCAATTGGCTAAGTGTATAGGGCTTTTGTGCTCGAGCATGGAAGATTAAAAACAATGCAAATCACAAAAGGATCAATCACACAAACATCACTATGCAAGTCATATTCAAAGAGCCAAATTCAAATGTAATCAATAGCTACCATGAGCCTTTGTTGCCACAAAACACAGCTCACTATTTACAAAAACAAGCCTTATTCTCATTCTCAATTCTTATTTATTTTTTTTCAAAATAAGGAAATTAAATCAAAAGCTAAAATAAAACATAACCAAAACAAGAAAAAGAAAACTAAATTGACAATTAAAAACAAAACTAAAAACCACAATAGACAATTAAAAACAAAACTAACAAAATGTGACCAAATAAAGGAAAAGTCGTAGCAAACCTAAAGAAATAACCACAAAAAACTAGAACTATTAAGCACTCCAAGAAAATCATAAAAAACAAGATAGTAAAAGCAAACAATTTTCCCAAGTGTTACAAATAAGAACTGATAAGATTAGGGAAACTTTTTTGAGAGGCAAGACTTTGAGTCATCGCGTATTCTTCTTCTTCGTCCTCCTCCATTGCTTTTTCTTGTTGACACGACGACTATAGATTTTATAGTTGGTTGAGGTGCTTAGGAAATGGTGGGATTTGAAGGAAGCCAGACACATCATACCCTAACACCAATGCCAAACTGTTGGAACATGTTGCCCAACACTTGGAAGAAGCTTCGGTCATGTGCTACTTTCCCAACTTGCCACTGTCGTTGCCATGCAAGTTCAGATTACAGCTTTTGAATTTTTCTTCCTTGCTCTCTAAAGTGGCTTCAACATCAAGTTGAGTCAATTTGCCTTTTCTTTTGGTGGCCTAGAAGTGCTTGCTCCCTCATCTCTTTTAGGCTCATTTTTTGCAATTTGCGTGATAGCGTTTTGGTTTAGGGGTTTCTTCGGCTTCACAATTTCTTGCTCTTCGACGTTGACTCCCGCTTTAGCCATTAACTTACTAATCAACCTTGGAGAAGACAACCCACCTATCTCAAGGTTGTTTGGGCATAAAGAATAGCAGCACAAATCCAACTTCCTACATTGATTGCCATACTCTTCTCTATGGCAAATAATATCAAAACCTGCTCTCGAGTGACCTTGGTGACATGCATGGTGTGGCTCAATTCGGCACAAAGGAAATAGTGCCAAACTTTCATTCCTAGATCTAACTCGTTTGACAAAAATATTGGCTGAGTTCCTTTCACCACTGTCCATTTTACTTTTCTCCCATCACAAATTTCCTTGGAAATCTTGTCAAGGCCAACCGAGTCTTCAAGCATACTAAGTTGGTCTACCGCAAGGATGGAGATTTGGTAATGTCTATTGATTGTTGCGGCATCAAACTTGATAGTTTTACCCCTCACCATCACTGCACTCCCTGAACTTTCCTTGTCAGTCGCATAGAATTCCCTCACCGTTGTCATGGCTGCCCAACTTGGTTGCTGTGCAAAATCTTGCCACCCATTGGATTCAACGTAACTAGCAATGTCCAAGTAATAATTCTTAATACCCAAATCAAAGTCCCATTCTTTAATGCCCACCCGTTTCGACACTAAATCCGTAAAGCGGTCACGAATTTCGATGAATTGAATGACCTATAGTTAGAACAGCTCCTTTTATTAGTGGCTTGCTTGAGCGGCATCCTTACAATCATCAGTCAATGGCTATCTCAACACTACCAAACCCAATTAATATCCACCATAAACCAAATCACAAACCAACTAACCATATCACTTCAAATGTCTGAATTCGCACAATTTAACCAAAAGCACAAAGACCACCATAATAGCTAATTACCAACACTAAAATTACTTCAAATTGCCCAAAATTACTCAAAATTACCTAAATTTACCACAAACCTATTTCACAAAGTTTAAAATCACAACTGTAACTCCACAAAATTCTGATATGTTTAACATTCCGATTGGAACTAATAGGTTGTTTAGACATTATCCCATTAACGTGTAATATTTCCTTTCTTGAGTTAATTTATAAAAAGAGAGAAATTTTTCCTTGGGAAGAAACTAAAAGTTGTTTTAAGAAAAATAAATCCCCACAAATTATTTTATCTTTGTTTGACAACCTAGTTGCTATAGTGTAAACCTCTTACATGCTACAGTGAAAAAAATAAAAGTTTGCTACACTGTAAACTCTCACATGCTATATTGTTTAAGTCCTGATTTCAAGTTCTAACTTGACTTCTAAACACTTTCTTTGCTTTTTAGGATATTTTCCAGGGCGTTTAGCATGCTAGATTATCACGTTTAGTTTTTTACATAAAATTTTTCACATATTTCCAAGAATTCCCAAGAATATTTTTATACTTTTTTTTGGTTGTACATAGTAATTTAATCTATGTTCTTTTAACAAACCAATATTTTATACTTTTTTATATGTTTGGCTGTGAGTAGAAATGTAATGTATTTTTCAAACCAAAAATATATTTTAAACTTTTTAATAGCTAACACTTTAAAAAATTGTGACTGAATGGGGATTCGTAGAGCGGAGATGGGAGGTCATCAGTGGGTCAATACCAGGGGTGGCAATAATCGTGCTCGTGCCGTATTCGTATCGGCACATTTACACCATGACACGTTTAGCCTGAATGCGAATACGACACGATTAATAAACATGCCAGAAATGCAAACACGAACACGACACGTCTATAGCACACGTAACACGACATGATACGATTAACATGATTATTAAATGTGCCGTGACGGGTTGAAACGATAACAACACGCATATGACACGTTTATGAACCAATTAACTAAAAATTAAAAAAAATTTAAAAAATTTTAAAATTTTTTAAAAAAAGCCCATAAAGAAAATTAACAAAAACATAATATCTAATTAATACTAACCTACTATAAATATTTCAAATATTTTTATTTTTAAGTTTAAATGTGTTATAAATGGACCGGTCGTGTTGTGTCATGCCGTGTCAACACGTTTACGGCTTGTTTAAGTAAATGTATTAAGGCGTGTTTAGCATGTTAGCACGAATCCAATCTATTTATTTTCATGTTATTCGTGCCAACCTATTTATGGTACAATTAATAAACATGCAGTCTAAAACCGTTTATCTCGTATCGTTTTTGTATCGTGTCATGTCCGAATTGTCGGCCCTAGTCAATACGAGAGAAGTCGTAAAACTTAAAAAAAAAATTTTGAAAAGTGATGGCATGCATAGTATAATACTAATTTTACAGCTGGTGTAGGGTTTAAATTCTTTATTTCAAGTTTAAAAAAAAAAAAAAAGTGGGGGGGAAGAAATATTTTCTAATTTTTTTGGCATAAAAATAGAAAAATTTTAAAAAAAATTAAAAATGAAGAGAAGAGTACACGTCATCAAATTGATCCACCCGCATCAGACTTCGGAGGGACCAAAGGCCCTCCAACCAGCACACGCCCCTCGAACATATTCAGCCCCTCTTTTTTTTTTTTTCTCTTTTGTTCTCTTTATAAACACGCGGTGCAAAATGGAACTAAACCTATCTCCGGATCTAGGGTCCGAAAAAAATGTGACAAATAAATTAATAAATATAACAAAAAAGGAACCTGGTTCACATAATTCTCTCCTGTTTTGGCCGCTTTAAAAGACCAAGCAACGAGCCAACCAAATTACAAGATACAGTACAAACAGAAAACACCAAATAATTATATTTGGTTTAACGTTTGCTTTGTATGAAACAAACATCAACAATGGCGGCGTTAAACACCAAATTCTTGGACACCCACCAATTCCCTCAATGGTATTCCCCAGAAACAGGAATCTGCCACAGCACACATCGCCCCATTAGCCTCCCTTCAGACCCATTTCTCGACGTTGTCTCCTTCATTTTCTCCAAACAACACAATGGAGTTTCAGCTCTCATTGATTCCCAATCTGGGTCTTCTTCAATATCCTATTCTGAGCTCCACCGTTTGGTCAAATCAATGGCCTCTGGTCTCCACTCCATGGGCATCTCCAAAGGCGACGTCGTTTTGCTTCTGCTTCCAAACTCCATTTACTATCCAGTTATTCTCTTGGGAATCTTGTATTTGGGGGCCGTTGTCACTCCCATGAATCCTCTCAGCAGTGTGACAGAAGTCAAGAAGCAAGTCACTGACTCCAAGGCTTGTCTTGCTTTTACTCCACCGGATAAAGTGGAGATGCTGCAAGAGTTTGGAGTCAGTGCAATTGCGGTACCGGAAAAATTTAACTCGAGTCAGAAACCAAATGGTTTTCGGGATTTCTCTAAGCTTGTTTCTTGCGAGTTTGATTTTGCTCCAAGGCCGTTGATCGGGCAACAAGACACGGCTGCAATAATGTGCTCTTCGGGAACGACCGGTGCGAGCAAAGGTGTTGTGCTAACTCACAGGAATTTCATAGCCATGGTTGAGCTTTTTGTGAGGTTCGAGGCCTCACAATATGAGTACTCGAGTTCGGAGACCGTGTACTTGGCTATTCTGCCAATGTTCCACATATATGGACTGTCTCTTTTTGTGATGGGACTGCTGTCTTTGGGTTCTACCATTGTTGTCATGAGGAAGTTTGATGTCAACGAGATGGCGAAGGCCATAGAAAAATACAAGGTCACACACTTCCATGTTGTTCCACCAATGTTGAGAGCCTTGACAAAGTGTGCAAAAGATGTTGGTGGGAAAGGTTTCCAGAGTTTAAAGCAGGTTTCCTCTGGGGCAGCTCCAATAAGTGGGAAAGTTATAGAGGACTTCTTGCAGACCCTTCCTCATGTTGACTTCATTCAGGCATGAAGCAGAACTAATTCTTTTCTTTTCCTTTCTCAGTATTAGATTTGTTTGGTTTGGACTACTTTTCTATTGAGTGTCATGCTTTTTGTTTTTAAGAAGCGCAGAAGGGAACTCTTGGATTTGTAATTCTGCAATTATGCATGTCAGTTCCCTCTGAAAATATTGATGGATTTTTTTAATCCAACCAACGAGAAATTTTGAGTAATGAAATCTGTGCCTGATTTATGGAGTAATGAAGTAAGTAATTGCGTTGGTGCACCCTAAACTTATTGATCTTTGGCAACTTAGATCTCAAACTTTTAATTTTGGTAATTAAAACTCTTAATTTGAGAAAGCTTCAAGATTTTTTCGTTGGTTGGCAGGTTTTCCTAAGCTTTTTAATTTTTACATTTAGGACCCTTACCGTCGTTCATTAATTGATATCCATTATCGACCACAAGCATTGTCAAATTTAGAGTCCTAAATGCTAAAAATAAAAGTTCAGGGTGCATGGATGCAATTTGACCAATAAAATAATGCACAACTTGTTTCCCACCATAAAATAGGTATTCAATGCTGAAACATTTTGGTCTTTCAGGGCTATGGCATGACTGAATCAACTGCGGTAGGAACTCGTGGCTTCAATACTAAAAAGTGTAGGAAATTTTCATCAGTAGGACTTTTGGCTCCAAGCATGGAAGCCAAAGTTGTGGATTGGAATACCGGCTCCATCTTGCCTCCCAGTGGTTGTGGCGAACTTTGGCTGCGGGGACCAGGAATTATGAAAGGTAATAAAAGTTTCAGATATATTCCTTAAATCTCCTAATTGTATTTTCAATGCTAAAGGCGTCTGCTCTCGTTTATGGAACGTTGTTATGTTGCTGATCATTTCGGACAAAACTCTGTTCCAATTTATCTTGTTTGTGGCTCGTCATACCATGGGTAATGTTGCAATCTACAGATAATGTTACTTCACGCTTGAGAATGTCATTTATGATATTCTCACTGCTTATTTAAGTTTAGCTGTCCAATCTGTTTTGTTAAGGAAGCGATACACCTGTCAAACTTTATTTAAGAAGTACGAAGCTACACAGTAATTAGAAAACGATCCCACATTTTGAAGACCATTTGACTAGATTGACTCTGTCTGAGTTTCCAGGATACCTAAATAATGCAGCGGCAACTATGTCAACAATTGATAAAGATGGTTGGTTGCGTACTGGAGATATTGTTTATTTTGACCAGGATGGATATTTACATGTAGTTGACCGGTTGAAAGAGATCATCAAATACAAGGGCTTTCAGGTATAATCTGTCTTTTGGATGATACTAATTGCACATGTTATACATTGTATAAGTGTCTTTTAGCTTCATCAGTCAGCAGTTCAGCTTGACCATGAACTATATAGAAGGAATTTTTTTAAGTGTTTATGATCAGATTGGGTATAGCTTTCTTATTTTAAGTGTGAAAATTACTGCAGATTGCTCCTTCGGACTTAGAGGCTGTGCTGGCTTCCCATCCTGAGATTCAGGATGCAGCTGTAGCAGCGTAAGTGTGAGCAATACACCACACACACTAGAAAGCTCTCAGGGGGGGAAAAAGCTGTTAAGCATGTGGAGTTGAAAAATAATAATAATAATAATAATACCTCTTTAGAAGGAATAATAGGTTGAACATGATGAATCCACCTGCATTTTAGGATGTGACTCAGGTCTATAAAAATCTTAAGCCGAACATAAAGATGAGCAAATGTGTGTGTGGTTTTACTGCCAATTTCAAGCTTTCATTTTTGACAAACCTCAATGGTGCTATCAGTATGTGATCGGCCATGTTTGGTTATACTGCAAGGAGTAATATTCAAGGTAGTTCTTTCTGGTTAGTTGTATGACCTTACAACAAGGGTCCAACTTCTTTTTCATTCTGCTTTTGTCTAGTGCTGAGGATGCAGATTCTGGGCAGATACCAGTGGCTTTTGTAGTTAGGAAACACGGAAGCGTGCTTTCTCAGGAAGCCGTCATGGACTATGTTGCTGGACAGGTTTTGTTCTGTTTTCTGTTTTGAATTTTGGTTTCAAGTGTTTACTTTCCTTACTTTCACTCTCTCAACAATTTTCTGTTTTAAATCTTGGCAATTTTGAGTAATTATATGATCTTCTCAGCGTGTATTATGTATTCATGTAGGTTGCACCATACAAGAAGATTAGGAAGGTGGTATTTACACATTCAATACCAAAGTCTGCGGCTGGAAAGATCCTTCGGAGGGAACTCAGGAAGTCTTTGACTTCTAAACTCTAAGATCATTTCCGATACAAATGCCAAGGCATTGCTTTATTTGGCACAAAAGCATATAGAAATGATATATTTGATATGTTGTATGCAACCTAATTTTTGTCATTAATCATTGAAACTATAGAAGGAAAATTTTCTATTTTTTTAAAAAAACAAGCAATGATGTAACTAGACAATAAGAATCCAAATACCAAAATTTCTCAAGCGTTATATTTGGTGCCAAAAGTATAACAAATGCCAAATTTATTATTAAAAATAGTATCACGTTAAAGATTGCTTTTGTTATCCAAATGTTAAATTTTTAACATTGACATAGAAATTTGGCACGAATTGGAGATGCTTGACAATGTACTATATGCTCTCTCAATCCTTTCTGGAGTAGTCTTTATATGTTAAAGGGCATGCATGCACCAGTTTCAATGAGTGGAGTGTTTGAGCCAAAGATTTATCCTGCTAATGTTTACTTGTCTAATCCTAAAACGACGATATTTTAGGACTCTGTCAACCCTAATGTTTAACTTTCATTTACTATTAAAGAACCGGTGATGGTAGTTTACATGATCCAATCCTTTTATATATTACTTTCTGAACTTCAATTAATGTGTTTAAAAAGTGTGGTTTGTATTAAAATTTTTGGTTCAAATACGATAGCATACGAAAACTTTTATGTAACAAGCAAAAGTTTTGATTTGAACTTTAGTAGCTAAACACACTATAAAAGTTAATAGTTTCCTCTTAAAAATGCTAGAAGCAAATGAAATACCACACTCAAGACTGTTATCTGTAACAAGGGTTACAAATGTCAAAATTCTGAGGTAAGGGTGGCATCGTAACATTTTAGTGTAATTTTATTTAAAGAGTTTCCTTTTACCTTTCATATTTGATATTTTATTTTGACAAACTAAGCATGAAACTCGTTTTATTATTTTGTGAGTCTTTAGCACTAGTTGTCTGTTGAAGTTATCGCACATTAGTAATTTATGTTCTAAATTTTTAATTTTTACAAGTTATAACTTGAACTTATAAATTTGTAGCAAATCATCCTTCATTAATTGCGTCGCTAATTCTTTAATTGGAATTGGTATGTGATTTTTACATGGGTTGGTAATTAAGAGTTTGAGAGGTCTTTTGTTATGAATGTTAGTCAAAATTTATATCTGAAACTAAATTAATTCAGAATTTTTAATTTTGATAAAAGCTTAATTGAAAATATTAATCACAACATATATAAATTAAAAGACATCAAAAATGATAACTCATGTCATTAATCAACTATTTATGTGTAAATTACATGTCAATTTAAGAGAAAAAAAGAACTGATATCACTATCAATGGGCTAATTTGCTATAAATTGGTTAGTTTATAGGTTTGAGTTGTCAAAAGTAGTAAAGTATTTGGGAGTATTGATTAGAACTAATAGTTAGAACCAATTAGCATGTAAAAGTTTTACACTATAACACATCTTTTCTTAACCTTGTAACATATAAGAACTTTATACTATAGCAACAACAAGTTTTAACTCATATTATCAAACAACACATTAAATTCAAGAGACAAATTACGAATGTGCAATAACACGAGGGGACAATGGTAAAAAATAAAATAAAATAAAATAAAATAATAATAAGAAAAAACGTGTAGTTGCCCATTATGTTCCATCCGAATTCTGATGCCATACTTTTGCAACGATTGAAAGCCAATACTGTAACTTCCTAATATCCATGAAATGTAGGGTAAAAAAAGATAAAAAGGAAAATCCTTTTTAAAATGAAAAAAAAAAAAAAATTGGGAAGCTTCGTCCATAAGTGGTGTAATACACGCAAGCTGTCACCATCGTACATATGGAAATTTCGTTACTTGCTTTCTTCGCCACAGGACTGGACTGACCCAAAACAAATACCAAAACAAAAAATTTTTAACTGCCGAAATTCCCCGGCCAAAATTCCAAGTCCTCATCCTTTCTGATCACAAACGCTGTTTTTATGTCCATACATAAATATTATTCCATTCAGACCTCACAAAAAAAGGTTAAGAGAAAAGAACAAAAAAAGAAAAGACAAATGGGTTTCCTCTCTTGGCATTCGTCTCAATCACTTGCTCAAACTCGGTACCATGGCGTCTTCCTCAGCCATAACCGTACACTGCTCCAGATTTTTCCCAAATGGTATCCCTTCAGCTTCAAGTTTTGGCACGACAAGAAGAACCCTTCCAAAATCCTCCCCAGTTGCTTTCAATGGGGTTCGTTCGTCACTTAAAAAACGCCATGAATTCCCGAAATCGGATGGAGCTGCTCGGTCCCTGGGTTTCTGTTTTGGGTTTCCGCAAATGGGTTCTCGAGAAGCTACCTCAAGCAGAGAGATTTCGGTCAAATCCAGCGCTTCGGAGAGCAGTGGCACTTCCACGGTTTCCCAAAATGTGAGTAATCCATTTTTCCTCTCTTTGATTTTGAAGTCGTTTAATCTGTTTTGGCATTGTTGTTTCAGTGAAAATTTTAGATGGGTTCTTTGTTATTGTTTGAGTTTTTTGTTCTTTCAGAAAGTAAATTGAATGATAGAAATATTTTTGCTAGATTTTTAGAAATATTTTTTGCTAGATATTTAGAGTGATAATGTTTAAGAGAGACAAAGAGGAGTAAGGTCTTGTTAGCAAGAAGATTTGAGAGGTGTAAGATCATCATGTACTCTCTGTATATTGGAGTTTGCGGCGATAAATTGAACGTAGCTTCTCATATTGAGAGTAAAACCATTACAAATGTTGTGTGTATGCTGTTTATCATTTTTTTCCCTCTTTATACTTAAATTTTTGCTGCAAAGATATCCACCATTTTAAGTCACCTTTCGTTTCACTCTTTCTTCATGAAAATAAAAGGCAAAATTGATTGCAAAGGCGCTTTTTATTTTATTTTATTTTATTGTTTCAGGTTTTTGGGATACTGCATTTGGCTGTATCACTTGGGATTATACTTGCAATGGACAAGTTCTTGAAGAAAGCATTTGTGGCGGCTGCAATTAAGTTCCCAAGTGCGCTTTTTGGAATGTTTTGTATTTTTTCTGTTCTTGTGATTCTTGATTCCACTGTCCCAGCAGCGGCGAAGAGCGTGATGGATTTTTTTGAGCCAGCGCTTTTGTTTATCCAGAGATGGCTGCCCTTGTTCTATGTTCCGTCTTTAGTTGTTTTGCCACTTTCTGTCAAAGATATTCCAGCAGCTTCCGGCATCAAAATTTGCTGCATCACAGGTAACTTATTAGCCAGTTTATGACTACTTTCTTCAAGAAAAGAAACTACTTTACCTTCAAAGAGTGTTCCCACTTTATTGCCTCTAACTGTTCAGTTTGAAGACGACATTGTTGAAACACACACACACACATGCTACTTTTAGCGTGATTATGTGTTCTATCAGAAAAGTAAGTTTCAGTGTTAAACCAACTTGCAGCAATTATAGCAGATTTTGCAAGTATGATATACTGATGTGATCAAACTCAAATTACCAGAAAACAGAGAATGGGAAGCAAGGAAAGGATTGATCACAGTTTATTGCATTAAACAGAAAAGAAAAGAAACAAGGATAGAGGGGACATTCGAGAGGTCCTTTGCTCTCCCTAATCTCACTGAGATTCAATTTAGAAAATGATCGATGATTCCCAACCCTCTCCTTACTCTCTAATATTTATTCTTACCAGGTAGCTAGCTATCTAACGCGCCGTTATTCCAATTTGTGTGTCACACCTTCCATGCTCTCCCCAAAAATCCGGGACCCAATCCCCAATACCCACTAGTCAACCAGTAGCTATCTGCCCCGCAAGAGCCATCATCCCTTGTGTTGCACCTACAACTACACCGTTGCCTATCAATACCCCTCCCCTAAAGATGCACCTTGTCCTCAAGGTGGGATTGAGGAAGCGTGGCATTGAACACTTCAATGTCTCCCAAGAGAATTAGTCTAGCGAATCAGCACTTCTAAGGAGGACAAGAAGCCATGGAGCATCTGCCAAACATTCATACAGAGCCCAGAAAGGGGTCATCTGAGTAGCCGAGTGAAAAGAAATGTTGTACCCTGTATCTCCACCATTAGTGAAAGCAGGTCAGCCTTGTACCGCGCACTGGACCCAACCCAACGGTCGTCGTTTGTGCCACCTCCGACCTGATCTCCGCACGGAACAAATTTAGAACCAAACCTCATACTAGAATAATAGCCCAAATTTTCCAAATTGCAACTCAGATTAGGTTGCAATGCCTTCCCCATCGCTCTCTAGTGCTGTTCGTCCCACTCCGATTGCCTAATCCAAGGATCTATTTTTAGATCCGTTTGCAAAAATCCAAGATCGACTCTCGATTCTTGATCTTTGCGTGCAACCATCTCAACTCCGATCGATTCTACAATGAATCGTGAAGAATCGCTCAAATCATACAATTTAGCCAAAATGCCGAGTGAACCTTTTAGAACGGTAGTCAAGTCACCGTTCGTCTCCTTCGTCAGTGAACCCAGTAGCGACATGCCTTCGTTTGAAACCCAAGGGTCGTTGAAATCCTTAGTCTTCAAGTCAATGCGACTGCTTTCTTTAGATACGCAGTCACTCATCACTTTCTTGGATGACTTCTCTAAATCCTGAGCTTGCTTGGAATTTCTGGTCTCCTCCATTGGGGTCTTCTGACGTCTTGCCATCATTGTAGTCGGAGTCTCACTATGCTCGTTCAACCATTCCAAAACAATCTCGTAGCCAAAGCTGTAATCGGAGATCGAGTTGGTGTCCAAATCAAGAACATCATAGAGAGGAGTCACCATAATGTGCAACTGTCGGTGATACTCTCTCACTGTGGATTCGTGCCTCAGAGCCAAATAATTCTCACAAGGACTCCTCTCTTGTGTTGTGTGAAACCGTTCCACGATTAAAAGGGTGTTTGGCTAGTGGTGGGAACCATTGGTAGGAATCGTTTTTATTGTAGCATGTGAGAGCTTTACACTATAATAACTTTTTTTTTTCTTTTTGCTGTAGTATGTGAGAGCTTTACACTGTGCATAACTGAATTTGTGGTGGAAACCATCCTTAGCCAAACAGGGGGTAACAACTTCAATTCTACCCAACTATGGATCGCCCGCCGGCCATCCTCCTGTTGGAACCATGCCCAAGCTTCACCATCGAGACTACCTACAGCCACTTCGAGTTTCTCTGCCTCCCTCATCCGATTCAAAGAGAAAAGCCTCTCTGCCCTAAAGACCCATCCATTTGGGTCCGTCCCATCAAAGACTAAAGCTCCACACGCCGAACTCGAGTATCTGATCGGTAAGCGCAATCCCGAGCTCCCACTTCACGATCTCTAGCCTTCTCATCGTCACCCTATGACAGTACCGAATGAGCAGTCGTCACAGCAGCCTTCACCGTCTTTCCTCCCTGGCCGGAATCACCCCACTGCTGCAACTGTTTCAATTCTTCGATGCTTGCGGTGACACGTTCAAATCCTGTTTGCAGGCTTGATATCTCCTTCATCACCTCAAGCTCGAAACTCACTGCTCCCAACACACACTACATCGCACCCTTCGCCATTTCTACTCGTTCCATCCGCTCCTCCATCTTCCTTTCCTCCATCTACCTCGTCACCATAGGTGGATCGTGGCCGCTCTGATACCAATTGATGTGATCAAACTCAAATTACCAGAAAACAGAGAATGGGAAGCAACGAAAGGATTGATCACAGTTTATTGCATTAAACAGAAAAGAAAAGAAACAAGGATAGAGAAGACATTCGAGAGGTCCTCTGCTCTCCCTAATCTCACTGAGATTCAATTCAGAAAATGATCGATGATTCCCAACCCTCTTCTCACTCACTAATATTTATTTTCTCCAGGTAGCTAGCTAACTAATGCTCCGTTATGCCCATATGTGTGTCACACCTTCCATGCTCTTCCCAAAAATCCAGGACCCAATCCCCAATATCCACTAGTCAACCATAAGCTATCTCCCCCGCAAGAGCCATCATCCCCTGTGTTGCACCTACACCTACATCGGGGCCTATCATATACTTGAAAACATTTAAGTTTTATGTTATAAATTTGCAAGGTATATTACTCAAATAGGCAATTCGTGGTTAATCTTGGTTTGATGCTTTATTTATTACTTGTTTTAAGTGCAATCATTTGTTAATTTTTATTACCTTGCTGCAGTTGGAGGATGGTTGGCTACACTTTGCGTTGCAGGATTTACAGCAATAGCTGTAAGAAAAATGGTAAAAACAGAAATGGTTGATGCTGAACCGATGACAAAACCCTCTCCCTTTTCACCTTTGGAGATATGGTCTTGGAGTGGGATTTTGGTCATATCATTTGTTGCTGCATTACTGTACCCTACGGTGCTCGGAACAGGTGCTCGAACATGCCTTCCGTTCCTTCTTGCTTCCACTGTGCTCGGCTACATGGTTGGTTCTGGGTAAATTATCAGTCTTTTCTCGTTGGCATAAAAAGTACTTATTTCTATGTAGTTTTTCCTTAAAAAAGAAGAAAATCATTCCCCTTGTTTTCCAGTTTATCAGATTTTACCTTCGTTTTTTTATCTCACTTAAATTTTGATTCCTAATTTTAGGTTGCCATCAGGTATAAAGAAGGTGTTCCATCCGATCATATGCTGTGCGCTATCTGCCGACCTTGCAGCATTGGCTTTTGCATACCTTTCACAATTGGGGCTCGATCCTGTTCTAGGTATGGCAAGCTTTAGTTTCCACTACTAGAGGTTCTCTGGTTGCTTACTAACATAGGTGGAGCAAACAACTTTGGCCTTCGAATAATAAAATATCTAGTCCTACTATTGCAACTATAAACTAGCTTTTTGGGTCCTCGATTTCTCTTGTTATGGCAGTCTGTTCTGGTATGTTGGCACTCTTTGATATACTACGCAGAAAGGTAAGCATGAGACGCTATCAATCAACAAAGCAGAACAGAACTTGTAATAAGATTGGGGAGAAGAATTAATTCTTAACCGTTGAAGAAGTTTGCTGTTCTGGATCTGGAGATTCAAAATATCTTACATTCTTTTAGTCTATATCATGATCAATATAAAAATGATGGGGCAAGTGTACTGAAATGCAAAAATTGCATTCTTTAAGCATTGCTCTTTGCACGTAGGAGCACAACACACACGCTGATAAAGAGAGAACAAAAAAGACCTCTCTCTTATCCACATCTTGCATAACTTTTTCTGTTTCATTTTTTATCTTTTTTTTTTTTTTTTTAACTTCATGTACGCATGATACCTTTTTACTACACAGGATACTACCTAACAAAGGCATCATCTAATCCTGGGGCTGGTGATGTGCTGATGGGATTTTTGGGTTCTGTAATTCTCTCGTTTGCCTTCTCAATGTTCAAACAGAGAAAGGTACTTAAATCATAAAATTCTAATCCCTGCATCTCTATGCTAGTTCCCAACTATTTTATCAGTTATTGATGATTTTGTGGTAAAGAATCTTTTAATCCTACACCCCTACCATTTTTTTTCTTCTAAAAGTAAGGAACGGAAGACTGGCAAAACAATGTGGTGATCCAAAATCACTGCTCCTTTTTTTTTTTTTTGGGGGAGAGATATGGGCACTTTTTTTTATTGCATTTTGTTGCTAAGAGATTTGGACACTTAAATAAGCATAGTTATTGGTTTTCACGTTTAAACTTTGCACTGATACTAGTAATTTACCCAAATTAATAACTTCTTTGTCTATCTCTTTTGAGTTAAGCAGTTTAAAAACACTTAATCTTTTAGCAGATCATTATTTTGTGAAACAATTTTTGTTGTCAAACACATTTTCAGCTGGTTAAGAGGCATGCAGCTGAGATCTTCACGTCTGTCAGCGTTTCAACGATATTCTCATTGTATTCGACAGCTCTTGTTGGGCGTCTGGTTGGGTTAGAACCAAGCTTGACCGTGTCAATTCTACCCAGGTGTATAACTGTGGCATTGGCTTTGAGCATTGTTTCCCTATTTGAAGGTACAACACAATTGCAGATAAGCAACCTTTATCATGATAATTTCACATCACATTTAACATTTTTTTTCCTAAAATTTCTGAAAGAGGTTGGAAAATTGGTAACGAGCCAAGCTCAACGTACAATTTCCTTTTGTGACTAGTTTGGGATCCTTAATTTGTTATTCTTGATCTATGTCTACCCATTTCCATTTCTTTCACTTACAATCCTTGAGCTTTCTCGTGCCACCTTAAAGATCTCCACCTTTGGACTGGTATCTTTAACTTTAGCTCCATCCACCTCACATTTATCCATTAAAATCTCTTATGCAGGTGCGAATTCATCGCTTACAGCCACAGTAGTCGTAGCAACTGGTCTTGTTGGAGCAAATTTTGTGCAAGCGACACTAGATAAACTACGGTTTCGTGATCCTATTGCTCGAGGCATAGCAACTGCTTCCAGGTATACATCTTTATATTTGTAAATAAATACAAATTCCACCTTTGAAACTAACTATATATGTGTGTGTGAACGCGCGCGTGCATATGTACGTGTGCATGTGCGCGTGTGTTTGCTTCTAGCTTACTTTCAACGTGAGTTTGTTAGTTACAGGATTCTTACTATAGCACGTATGGACTCTAAATGCTAATGGAAAACAATACTAGTCAATTATGGATTAATCGTTGCTGCTTTTTCCTTTAATTGTTGCAGTGCTCATGGGTTGGGGACAGCTGCCTTGTCAGCGAAGGAACCCGAGGCTCTCCCATTCTGCGCTATTGCTTATGGTCTGAATGGTATTTTTGGCTCTGTGCTTTGCTCAATCCCCGCAATCAGGCAAAGTTTGCTTGCCGTGGTTGGGTAGACGACACTCCCAAATTTTGCTATTGGCTCCAAATTTAAGTTGATCATGAGACGTTTAGGTTACCGTGAAGGGGGCTTAGGACCAGCTTTCTCTCACTTTAGTGGTACTTTCCTTTGTGTCATTATGAAGCTCTTTTTTTTTTTTTTCTCAATTATATCTTACCCTGTGGGTGAAATAAGGACTGATTTATCTGATGAATTTTTTTAGCAAAAAGAGAGAGAGAGAGATAAAGGGAAACATTTTTCCAAAAATGGTGATAGAAAAATGTCGTTAATTATCACTTCCTTTATGAACGAGAGAAATGACAAATATCTCTCATATCACAGTACCACAAGAGTGTCCGTCCTCCCGGACTGTAATGATGGTATCATAGAACCATGCATCCTTAACTGTAAGAACGCTTCTCTCTGTCCCTATAGAGTCCCTATAGAGATGCAACCACGGAACGGGACAGGACGGGCCGGGCTGGGCCCACCCGGGCCATGGGCCGGGCCAACCTAGCTCACGAATTTTGTGAGTTGGGTTGGGCCGACCTATAATAGAATTACCTCGGCCTAGCTCACACCAACGGTCAATTTTACGTAGGCCAAGCCGTGCCGTGCCGTAGGCCTTGACTGGGCTGGCCTATTCGAGCCCATCTACGAGTTAGGATAAGCAGGCCTATTTTGGCCCATCGTTGGTTTAGATGGGTCAGCCCATCTAAACATGCAATTTTTAATTTTTAAATTTTTAAACAAATTAACAAATATAAAAGTTTAAATAGTTAATGGAAATATGAAAAGGGATATTTTATTTACGATTACTTCATTAAAAACCTTTTCAAGGAAAACTTAATAAGATAAAATCTTGGTGAGGAAAAAAGAGTACAATCAGGATAATTATACATAAGATGTTTATAAAATTATTAATATATATATATATATATATTATAAATTAAATTGAGCCTTCGATGGGCTAGTCCATTATGGGCCTATATGGGCCTTATATGGATGGGTCGGCCCATGATGGGCCTAAACGTGTTAGGCTGGACTATGCCTCTAACAGTGATGAGTCGTGCCGGCTCGACCCATCACTATATTAGGACGGGCCCGTGCCGGCCCATAGGCCTTGACCTATTGTTGCA
>CAMOHE010046134.1:49745-87705 GCA_946598075.1 Artocarpus hirsutus
GTCCGTCCTCCCGGACTGTAATGATGGTATCATAGAACCATGCATCCTTAACTGTAAGAACGCTTCTCTCTGTCCCTATAGAGTCCCTATAGAGATGCAACCACGGAACGGGACGGGACAGGACGGGCCGGGCTGGGCCCACCCGGGCCGTGGGCCGGGCCAACCTAGCTCACGAATTTTGTGAGTTGGGTTGGGCCGACCTATAATAGAATTACTTCGGCCTAGCTCACACCAACGGTCAATTTTACGTAGGCCAAGCCGTGCCGTACCGTAGGCCTTGACTGGGCTGGCCCATTCGAGCCCATCTACGAGTTAGGATAAGCAGGCCTATTTTGGCCCATCGTTGGTTTAGATGGGTCAGTCCATCTAAACATACAATTTTTAATTTTTAAATTTTTGAACAAATTAACAAATATAAAAGTTTGAATAGTTAATGGAAATATGAAAATGAATATTTTATTTACGATTACTTCATTAAAAACCTTTTCAAGGAAAACTTAATAAGATAAAACCTTGGTGAGGAAAAAAGAGTACAATCAGGATAATTATACATAAGATGTTTATAAAATTATTAAAATATATATATATATATATTATAAATTAAATTGAGCCTTCGATGGGTTAGTCCGTTATGGGCCTATATGGGCCTTATATGGATGGGTCGGCTCATGATGGGCCTAAACGTGTTAGGCTGGACTGTGCCTCTAACAGTGATGAGTCGTGCCGGCTCGACCCATCACTGTATTAGGACGGGCCCGTGCCGGCCCATAGGCCTTGACCTATTGTTGCATCTCTATGTCTCTATTCACCAGACTATGACCCTTAGTATTTTTTGTACATGTTACAAAAATTTCCTTGTTACTTTCTACAGTAACAATAGTGGAATTCCGTCCTAAAGCTTTTAAGCCTTCGTTTGTTCCACGGCTGGCCACTTGACACATTCTGTTTGAATTTCAATGGAAGTCACTTATTGGACCACCATTGCAATTAAATATCTAATCGAGGAAAATTTTTACCCATAAATTTTGATTGGAAACGTAACAGTCACGTAAAAGGTTAGAGATAATGCCCAACATAGACAATATTTACAAAAGGGAAATAGGAGAGGATTGAAAAAGGAGACCGCTAATATGCACTGCACGAAAATTGTAATAAACCCAAAAAAAAAAGAACAGATAATATTTACAAAAGGGTGAGTTGTGACAAATAGTATATTTTAGTGCCAATGTCCTAGTTTAAGAAATGTAAACTTTAACACCATTTACTTAAAAAAAAAAAATGTTGACATGAACGTAATGTGTATTAAATCAAAATCATATGAAAATATCGATGGAAATATCAGTATTTAAATTTTACGGAAATATCAACAGAAATATTTATGTCGATGGAAATTAATGTAAAATACAAAAAGACATCTTAAAATACTTTATTTTTAAATGAGTCTTTAAAAAACTAAAAAGTGTTAATAATATATAAATAGATGAAAGTCTCAACCAAAATATTAAGTATGTAATAAATAATACAAGTACTTTACATGCATAATTTAGTACAAGATCAGAAAACATCAACACCAAAAAAAGTTTTCAAGATTTTCAAAAGTATTTAGATTTTTTTTGTTTAAACAATACTGATACCAAGACACAGAGTTTGAATATTTTCTTATATAATTTTAAACCTATCATGCCACTATCTCCCCATGTATAACAAAATGTGAGTTAACCTAATGACCAAGAAGGGAAGTTATTAAAAATTAAGAAATAATACTAATGTCTCTACTTCATTAGTTCTCCTTTAGTTTTATGACTCCACGAATTTGGTCACCCTATTATGCAAAGTTCATCATAATTCAAAAGACTACAAACAATATTAAGTAAATATAAAATATGATCTTTATAACATTAGAAAGTAAGTTTATAAACACTAAATTAAAACAATGAATAACAATGATATGAATTTTAAACTTTTCAAAGTAAATAAAAAATAATGAAACACGGATATTTTCTCAATATTTTTCTGATATTTCACGCAAATTTTCATAAAGTTTTTTGATATTTTGTCATGTAACACTACAGCTTTTATAAAAATCGATATTTCCATCAAAATATTAATATCTTCGAATATTTCCATGGAAATTTATGAATATTCTGCGGAAAGGATACAACAACTTTGTTTCCATATTGGTACTTCCAAAAATGGAAACTTGCATGGAAATATCAGCGAAAATATCGATTTTCATCCTTGGTCGTATCTTATAGGGTGTCTAGGAAGTATGATTAGAACCAATGGTTCGAACCAATTTAGGTTGAATATACTATAGAATGTGAGAGCTTTACAGTATAGTAACTTTTTATTTTCTATTGTAGCTACTAAGAACTTTACACTGTTTGTTGATTAGAACTAATTGATTCTAACTAAGAACCAAACACCCTTTTAGAAGTTTTAAATGATATTGAGTATTTTCAAGACCCAAAAGCTAGCTAAAGAGATGAAGCTTTTCTTCACACTTAAAAATTGAATGTATTGGGTCTTTTCAACCCCATAAACTAGCTTGAAAATTGAGGCTTTTCTTTACGCTAATTATAAATTGACTATTAGCCTTTTCTACAACTGAGCTAGGATTTTCTCAATTGAAAGTGACAAATATATATAGTATTTTGCCAAAGCTCTAACACCAATAAATGCATATGTAATATATTTGATAGCTTTATATATCTACTGTTAGATTCTTATCTGTCTAATGTTTAACTAGTTTCCATCAAGCTTATAAACCCAAGGGTTGCTAACAATAATGGTTCCTACACTTTTAGAGTTCCCCTCACTTTTCTCTTTGAACTTAAACTTTTAGATTTTCTCACTCTACCCTTTCTCTCTAAGGTGTATGTTAGAGAGATAAGAAGAATGCAGACAATTTTAAATGTGTTTGGCAAGGTGTTGTTGCATTCTTTATGATTCATGAGACCATAAAGAAGATGTTGATGACAAGCACCACTAAGGTGGCACACGATTTTCGGCACAACTTAAAGCATGCTTTCATTGAAGGCCACGAAGATGACCCCTGATGTTTTCAATCTCCGAGAAAAAATAATTAAAAACTACCATTATATTAGTTTGGACCAATGGAGGGACTTTGTGAGATACAAACTCAGTAAGAAGCAAAAGGAGTTATCGAAAAATGCAAAAGAGAGAAGAGATGAATTCAATGTCGAGCACTCGTGGGGTTGTTCAGGATATAAAAAAGCAGACAGTAAATAGGTAAAAATTTGTTTTCTTCATTTATACAAACTTTGTATTCTTTCTACAAAATTTAAGTAACCTAGCCTTTTAATGCAAATAAGAATACACAACACTACCACACTTTCTTCTTATCACGTTATTTGGAAGTTCATCAAACGAAAGAAGGATGAAACTTTTAAATATGCAAAATGCAGAAAGATTGGCCAATGAATTTGTAAGTTACTTAGTATTTTTAACTTTTAGAATCTCAAACTTTGTATTTACTATAATTGATTTTAATTTATATTAATTTCATGATTAATAGGATGATTATGAAGAGCAAGCCACCCAAGACTTGTTCCAAGCTCAGGGAGGGATGATATATTAACCACTGCATTGGGCAATCCTTAACATTCATGATGGGTATACAGTCAGTCTCAGTTTATCAAACAGTCTCAATATTTTTATTCCACCTAAAGCTCAAAGTCCAACACAAAATTGATCAAGTTGGGTAAAAATGTGGAAATAATGGAATCTAAGTTTTTCGAGTGGGAGGATAATATAAGAGGTCAAGCTCGACGGAATTCGATCTCCCACGTGGAAGAAAATGTGGCGCCTGCAGTAGAACAACGCACAAGTGTAAAAGCAAGTTGCACAGCTCATACCGTGCCAACATCACCTGCGAAGCCGCCCTCATCAAGTCTTGGTGAGGCTGAATCTTGCCTTTTTCTAATACCATCAACAACTGAGGAAGATGTTGTTATGCATTTCATCATCATTCCAGGAAGAAGGGCATAGTTAAGTACTCTTCTCACATATGTGTTTCATTGTAGGACAGTTGAGGAAGGAAATATGCACATTACAATTAGTACTTGTTATGTACAAGATGCGCCTTTTCCTTCCCCAACCGAGAAAAATAATGTCGTGAGTAATGCTCTATGAGGGCTTATTGCTTGCCCCAAAGCATGGATTCAAATTGGGTCATTAAGTCAAATAAGTAAAGCTCTAATTGACCAACCGCATCGTTCAAGCAAAGAGCTTATGGCGCCTATCAATGAGCCAATCAAGAGAGATCATGCAAAGAAACCGAGGGGAAAAGGAAGCAACAAATGTAGGATGTAATGGAACTGACACAACCAAAAAAGAAAGTTTTAGAAGGATTACCTCTAAATATAGCAAGCCTATATAATAATTTGAAGAATTCTACGGAAAATTACGCTCATGTTGCCTTTTGACATCACCTAAAGCGATTATGCACCCCTAGATATCACTGTCGATAACATTGATTGGTTCACAAACTTTACTCAAATTAGTGCTTCATGTATCATGGCATACATGAGGTATTAAACTATATCTACACTTTTCATTAATCGTAAACACTATGGTCATTTGTTTTTTTTTTTTTTTTTTACTTTTTACTTGTGACTTGTTGTCGTCTGTCAATCTTTCTTTCTTATATGCAGTTTCTAATGGAACTATTGTCATACCAACATACCAACAATTTTCTCACCATGTGTGGCTTCGTCAGCCTCTATATCACTTCTTATGTGCCAGGCAATGCTGAGCTCTTGATGGAAGAGAGAGCAACGATGCTCTGTAACTCTTTGGATAAAAGAAGAGGTCATAAATGTTTCATAACGCCATAGAATGGTGGGAGTCATTAGATATTGGCCCTTATTTATCCCCATAAAGATAGGATTTTATGGTTCAATCTACTTGGTCAAGTAGTACATCCTGACCTCAAAGAATTGATTACATTGTTAGTGCATTCATGTTTACTATATTATTTACCATTGCTAGTTTATAGCATCTATTTTTTGATTGATTGCATTTTAACGAATTACATTTAGGGCCTTTGGAAGTTGAAAACAAAAACAAAAGTCCTCTTCAATTTGCCTAAAGGATATACTAGATTTCTATTACTAAATAAGATAAGCATTCAAGTATAAATATATATAATTGTTGAATTGTAATTGAAAATATATGGATTGTTATTTAAATTAATATAATCTTAATGTCCTTTTTGGATATACTCAAACAAGTGGGAGACAAAAAAAACTGTGGCAATTTTGTGCTAAGGTACATGATAGATATGACCATTAGCAACGACAAGGCAAGACTTTTATACTAATGAGCATTTGAGTGACATGATAAATGAATGAGGAGAACTTGTAAGACGATTCATTAATTGAATGTGATTAATTGAATTTTTATACTTTATTATTGTTATATTTTGTTATGTTTAATCTTCAATAAATTATGGCTAATTTATGTCATCAGTGAATTATAACACCAATGAAAACAAATTGAATATGGGAAGGCCACCTATGGGTAAAGAAAATAAAAGCTACACTTTGTTTTTTGTCCAGGGTAATATTAGACGACGGTTTATTGAAGAAACAGTTGTCTAAAGTCAAGCAATACATGCCCTAATCACCCAGATGGACATTAGATGACGCTTTATAACCCAGATGGACATTAGATAACACTTTATAATCGTCATCTAATATGGATAGGTATTACGTCTCTAGATTAGACGATAGTTTTCGTGGCCGTCGCCTAATGTCTCATGTGTACTAATAATTTGTTCTATATAAATACAACTTATAATCATAAGAATGAGTAAATTACCTAACACTCATAAATACAAATAAAAAATTATTAAGGGATATTATCATTTTGGTACTCTGTGTTTTAGAGAAACATCACATTAATACCCTACTGTTTAGAAACTATCAAAACGGTACCTTATAACTTTCATACATGTCAATTTGGTACCTTAAATCCATACTTTGTAATGTAAAATTTTTAATTTATGTTTTTATTAATGAACCCTAATTATAAAAGAAAATAAATCCAAAAAATGCCTAATAAATACATATATACTTTTCTTTGATGAGTTTTGTATAAACTTTTGTTTTAATTTTCTATTATAATTTTAAAAAATTAATTTGAGATTCATTAATAAAACGGTAAAATGAAAATTTTAAGTCAAAAAACACAAACTCAAGGTACCAAAATGATATTTTTGAAAACTAAAAGGTATCGTTTTGATATTTCTTAAATAATAGGTACCAATGTAATGCTTCTTTAAAATATAGGATACCAAAATGATAATATCCCTTTAATAAACATAACTATATACTAAATATTAACTTTCCTTAATATTAGCTACTTATATGGTGTTTGGAAGAGTAGTTGTGAATAGTATAAAACTCTCATATACTACTATAAAAAGTTATACCATTAAAGTCTCACATGCTAGAGCTCTTAAACCAAACTGATGGTTTAAACTACTCTTTCAAACACCATATGTATTAGCTAAAACCCAAGAAGATGATTGCATAGATATACAATATAGACCAAATAAAATAAACAAATCATTTGTCTGCATCTTTTTCGATACAGTTTTATAGATTAATCATTACTAGCTGGGTGCAAAATATAATTTGGAGAAATTGTTTATTGAGAAAGAGCTCTATAAAGAGTGGTTTTCGAGTGATTCAATCCAAATATAATTATTCTTTATTTAGTAGTTATGAGACCAATCATATGGCTTTTGCAATCCTCAATATATTATATAGGATGTTTGGAAGGTGGTGGGAACCAGCGGTGAGAACCACTTTTACTGTAGCATATGAGAACTTTACACTGTAGCAATTTTTTTTTATTATTACTGTAGCATGTGAGAGTTTTTTACTGTTTATAACTGATTTTGTGGTGGGAACTAACCGCAGTTCCCACCACTTTACCAAACACCCCCATAATCTTTATAATAAGCCTGGATTAAGTTCGAAACAATTACATCTATAAATATGCTAAAGATTGTTCCTTTCACTTGTCATCTAAACAAATTTTACTAATTTGAGATTGTGGCAAATAGTAGTTATAAGTTCACTTTTCTCTTCGCTTTTGTCATCATCTATTTCATGATCTTTTCCCCACAATATTCTGGTTAGTACAACTATTACAAATCCGACAAGATCATCTAAGTATGTAAAGTCATTTTCTTTTCTTTTTTTTTATTATGAATTCAAATTAATTTGTACTGTTTCAAATGGTTTTACCGATTATACTTTGTCATTTTATTTAATAAACTCAAACATTAAAATACAAAAAACTTAGTTAAAAATGTATTTTAATTTTTTTAAGTGACATGATATGGTTTGGTTTCTCCGTTATTTAAGACACTTAAATTTAACAATTCCTTTTATCATGTTAAATTTCAATGCTATAATCCTATTACTATATTAATTTATAGTGATCTTGATTTATTCGTGATATGACCCAAATATTTTTGTATGCATTTTATATTTTTTTCCCTTTATTTTTATTCCTTTTCGTGAAACAAAATCTGGAGGATCAATATTTGCGGACCTGGGAAAGAGTAGACTGAAAAAGGTACGGTCTGAATCCGAATGAAACCGTTGAAATATGTGGGCTGGTCCGGTTTGTGAAATTTTATAAATTTGAATCGAATGATGTTTCAAATTAATACAAAAATAAAAAAAAATAGAAACCTTATTTGGACTCTGAATATTAGAAATATGAAATTAAGCAACACAAATAAGAAATTCTATATTTTTTTAACTTTTAAAGAACTTTAAAAGAACTAAAAAAAAAACTTAAAAATTATTAAAAAAAAAAGTTCTTATCCATTCTTACTTTAGCCCAATACGTAACAACAACTATTAGACCAAAATCAGAGTATAAACTAGACTTGACTACACCGTCATGTAATGATCTAGCCTGATTTGGTTTTGTGTTATGCAACAATCTGACCTAGTCTAAATTGTCCAAACCGTTAAAATGGTCTAATTTGAAACAAAACTAAACAGTACATAACCCTTTTTTCGATTATGTGGAGACGCAAAAATATCGTTGATTTATTATTAAGCTTAATATCATATTTTGTGCTCTATTAGCAAAATACTATTTTTTGTCAACATCAATTACATAATCTATCCTATTTTTAATATCTAACTGACACGAAAGCTAAAATTGAACAAATCAATGGATTAAAGATGAGTTTGAGATTTTTCAAAAGTCTAACCCTAAAATAAAAACATGAAACTATCTATACATGACAGCCTAAATTGAGTCTCATATTGGAACTTGCGTGTTTGTGCACATAGAAAGTCTGCATAATAAACATATATATAGGACTCAAATTGCCTATCTAACTTTTTTATGTCCTAAATAATGCCCAACCAATTATATTATAATACGTCATTTAAAAAGTTTGAAATAGTATTTAATTAAATTTTACATATTTTTCATTAAATGATGTATTATAATAAAATTGATTAGACACTATTTGGGACACTAAAATTAGACAAAGAATTTGAATCTATAAGTATATATACAGAAGCATGCAATTGAATGCGCACATAATTACACAAGCATATATTTTAATTATTTCTATCCCACTATGAGATCTAAAATTCAAATCTATTCACCTCAAAATTAGATATATCCTTGTATCTATTTATATGTCATCTATGACGAAGGCATCTGATAATAAGTGGTGGCATGCGTCTCTACTCAATTTTTTGTATTTTTATTTTTTTTTTAACTTTTACTTCTAGTTTATAAGAAAAACTATAATTACTATAAACTTATTGAATAACTGAGATATATCGTGTTCTTATTTAAAAAAAAAAAAAAGTTGTAATTTGTGTCACCACTCAATAATTAAAATACGTAACTATATCTGCATTGGATAAAACCTAAATTCTTTTCATAATGCTCCACGTACTAAAATTTTGGCCTCTCTGTGTGTATATAAATAGTAAGATTGTGATTTTATCCTTTAATTACTTACTATTATAATGAGCAACAGAATGATCCAATGAGCAGAGAGTTTATCTCTTTTCTGGGCCACGATGCCGGACTAATAAAATTTGTAGGACCACATGCAAGGAATTGTTCCCAACAAATTTAATTAGGGCCTTCTGTGAAGTCACAAAAGGAATACAACCTTGGAATCGTTGTGTTTGCATTGTTGTAAAGGAATATTAATAACCATCTTCTGTCTTTCTCTTTTCCTTTCAACAATAAGTTGTGTAAAGTTTCATTGTTTCATGTTTTCCTTGACCAAAAAAAAAAAAAAAAAAGTTTTATTGTTTGTCCACCTAATGAAATAGTGTTTGTTATAAACTATATAAAAGAAAATTTTCCATTTTCTTTAAAATAATATTATTTGTTTGATGGTTAAGTGCTTAGAGAATTCAAATTGCACGGAAAATTTTGGTTTCCTTTTGTGAACAAAGCAACCAAAGACTGTAGATGTCGAAATTTAAGGTCGAATAAAGGAAAATATTAATTAGTTAAAAATGATTTTGAGTTAATTAATCAGAGCCCATGATCAATACCCTTATTTGAACTTTGTAAGTAGTTTATCCTTATTTTGTTTTAGTCTAAAGACCCATAGCCACCATTTTAAATGCTTTGAAACAATATTGAAAAATTTATTTATATTTACTAAATACTACTAACCTCCATTTAGAGACGTTTTAGAGTATTGTTCTTTTTTCCTTTTTATTTAATCAACTTCTTCCTTTGTAATGTACTCTTATCAAAATAATTTTTCTTAAATATGGGATTAACTAAATTTTCTTTTAATCGCTATATTTTTTCTTGACTATGACTTTCATAAACGTTTTTACCTAATTGTTCTCATCAAATAATTTATCTCAAATATATTTCTAACCTAAATATTTTTATCATGCAATCCCTTTAAATACTTTTTTATATATCACACAAAACATGTACTATCAAATTTTACTATTGCCTTTTTTTGGTTGATACGTCCCCTTTTTTCATTTTTCCCATTTTTATCCCTTTTCATGTCCTCTTTCCTTTACACACACACACACATATATATAATCTCTACTATCCTGTTTGCATTTTGAATGTTTTATTCATTATTTCTTCTTACCTTTGTGCTTTTTTTTAATATGTATCATCAAAATAATTTTAAATTTTCCTTATTGCATGCTACTTTATACCCTTTAAAATTATTATTTTATCAAACGTGACCTCCGAATTTTAATGATATTCCTTTCTTTTTAAGCTTTTCTTATTTTTGTTATTTTTAATTCTCATACATTTTTCTACTTGCATTTGTTCTTCTTCCCAATTACACTTTCAACTACTATTTGCCTTATAAATATTGTCATTCCCTCAAATTTAAACTTTTTTTCTCCCTATTCTACTCTTATTAATTTTTTTCCGTTTACCTTTTTCATAAGAAAAGGATTTATCGAAATTCGTCTTCGTAAATATTTCATTCTACTAAGTTTACTGATAACATGTTTTTATTATGTTCTTATTTAATTACATTTTCCCTTCTCATGTACCCCTAATCAGTTTTTCGTTTTATTAGACTTGCTTAACTTCTTTTCCTTAAATATAAGTAGCTTGTTTATTGAACTTCATGAAAATTATTAGAAATTAGACTTAAAAACTAATAAATTTTTATGTTCTATTTCTAATTTTTTTTATTAATTAATTGAGAAAATGGTTTCATTAGTCTCAAGACAATAATAGATAAAAAAAAAAATAATAATAATAATAATCTAAACCCCCTCAGAAACTTGAATTTATTCATCAAAAAAGTTTAAAAGACTTAAATACGAGCCTGATGTAGAGCACTTGTTTTTGACTAGTACATAAATGCTTGACCAGGGTCATTACATATGTAAATCTCATTTTACAGCAATTAGATAATAGAAAAAAAGAGGGGAGGCTGCCTGAGAAAAACTGAAAAAGTTTCAACAGATAAGATCATTGTTCCGCCTTTTTCTGCTTGACATTTTGGCTGCACATACATCCCAAAAGATAGGACGTACTTTAGCCTTACTCCTATCTCGATGCTCTAATGTGATATATATATATATATATATAGATATTTATATCACATACTGGTGGTTACAATAGTGATGTAACAACACAGTATGGGAGATGAATAGGGTGTATATATATGTCTTTTCCAAGAAGTAAGAAATCAACTGAATTTCATTCTCTGCTTTTTTCTTTTTTTTTTTTTTTTTTGATTCTCTATATTACAGACGATCTCCAACAGACTTACAACAGGAAGAAAAACAAGTACTAATACAGAGTGTTCTCTTTTTCTGGTATTAGGAATAGCCTAACACTCGACAGATTTCAACCTTAAAAAGAGAGAGAGGGAGAGTAGAAAACTGAAAAAGCTGGGGAGATTGATATTTATGGATTCATTGCCTTATTTAGCCAAAAGAAGACATCCATTTTTATTTTTTATTTTTTAAGCTTTTGTAGCTTCTACAGGAGTTTTGCTCTTGCTAGCGACGATCTGTTCGTATAGATCTCTTATCTTAAGTCCGACTATGGTTTGGAAGAGACCTGTTCCATTGCTGCTTCCTGGGAAGTCAGAGTGCTTCAACATTTGTTGGGTCACTTCTCCATAGAACTTGGTTGAGATGTTGCTTAAATGGCTCTCCACATAAATCAGCTCATCTAATCTGTCAAATTGCCCATCCATTTCCAAAACAGACACCTGATCCACAGAAGCAATTATTACAACTTAATTAACTACCAACAACTTAATATCCATAGTTATCTAATTAAAAACAATTTGGTTCTCCAAAATGTGGTATAGCTAGGGTTTTTCTCATGAAAAATTGGAATCAATGGTAACTTCACGCTCCCCCCTAGTGTTGTTTTTGAAATCTCTTGGAACCATAGGTGGAGCGGAAAATAACCAGTTCAGGGCATCACACTCTCGATAACAATCTCCAAAGGTCCATGCATATTAAACACGCAACCTTACTATTTCAAATGACCAAGAACGGATCCAAAAAGAAAAATTAAACCTCTAATGAATGAAAGAAAGCCTGAAGTGATTGTTCCAGCCCCATGCCACCACCACCAGTGGTAATGTTAGAAACCCTCATTTCCCACAAAATTGATTAGGGAATTCATGTTTACAACCTAAGGACTTCATGACAACCCTATTCTAGACTTTGAAGCAAACTTGCCAAAAAATAATACAAGAAATACATAAAAAGGAATGTAGTAAGAAAAATACCTCATGACCGTAGTAGGTGTCGGGACCATATGCGAATTTAATTCCGGGGTACGAGCAGGTGAGCTTCCTTCCACATGGTATCCATGAGATAGTCGAGCCTTCATCAAACAGGTAAACAGGGCTGAAATATTTTACCGCTTCCTTCATGAACAACCTGACTCTCAAGACCTTCCCTTCATTGTCATCCGGAATGAGTTGAGTTGGGAGAACTTCGATCACGGCGTCTGCGTATTGCTTCTGAGGGTCTGCACCACCAGGCACAAGCTTACACACATGGCCATCGTAAACAACCGTTTTGCTTCGGTCGTGAAATTAAAGTGACTCTTTTTCCATGCCGAGCGCCTTTTTTTTTTGGCCAGAACAGTCACTAAATGTGAGTTGTTAATCTATTTTTTGTACTCAGTGGTGGAGCCACACAGAGTTGAATAGCCCACGACCCCATTCAACTTTTAAAATATTATGAAAGAAATTCTTTTTGTTTCTCAATAATCAAAATTTATAAGTATGTTCTTATTTGTTAAAAAAGAAATTATATCTTATCTTTTTCCACAGTCCTCCACTAATAATTTTTTGGCTCTGCTACTGTCTGTAGAATATGGTACAATTAAAAGAAGATCATTACCAATATAGGCATCGAAATCGGGCTTCCGGGCTTCAATACTGGCCTTGATGCTTTCAAGACTGTGTCCACGCTCTGCCATGTCTCTCTGCAGTTGTTTAACACGATCATATCATATGATCACATGATTAAACATTAATGAAGGAAACTTGCTGACATTGGAAGCACTTAAAAAAGGCAAAACTTACCTGAATTTTCCATGTAAACTTAACCTCATTACTGATGTCCAAATAGATACTGAAGTCCAAGAGCTCCCTCACTCGCGGATCATACCTACAAATTATTTTTAAAAAAAAATCACATGCATATGTTCATATCAAACCATAAACATTATAATAACAATTATTAATGGATCAAAATGAAACTTACTTTTGTTGACAATTTCTTATAAAATAATGCTAATGAAAAATTATAGGAAACCAAACATGCAAATCTAAGAAACCCATTAATGGAGATAGCAATTTTTTATTATTGTTTGTTGTCCTAGGATATCTGCTATATATAACTTGGTCTTGAAATTTATTGGCCTCCGGATAAATGTTGATAAATTAATTATTTGATGGTGTACATCAATATGTGAAGGCCCTGGCCCAGCAAGGAAAAGAGGAAAACTACCCTTAAAATTCCCATGTCCTCACAAATACAATCTGAGTAAGAATTAGATTATCTCAACATCATAATCCATTATCAAGAGATGATGAGTTTCGCCCCACACAATTATACACAGTCCTTAAATATCTATATCGATTAATAATAACTTATTTATTTATTTTTTTCTTTTAATAAATTAAAAAGCAACAACACTATATACTACCTTCTGGTTTTGACTTAATTAGTCCGAAAGATTTTTTTTTCCTAATAACAAACATATAATTAAACAGAAAAAAATACGCCCACATGAACATCCCAAAAGATAAGAAATTCAGTCTCACGGGATCTTCCTTCTTCCCATTTCTTTATTAATAAAAACGCAAAGAATAATAACTCCAAGATTTCATAATAAACAGGTGTAAGAGAGAGAAATTCTGTGAAACAGATGTTGGGATGAACAGATGTTATAAGCAGAGAGAGAGAAAAAGAAAAGAGACTTCAATATGCATGGACAAATGTAATAAGTTATAACAGAGAAAAAAATCATTAACGAACCCTTTTTTCGTTCTTTTTACAAACAAAAGCACACATTTTGTGGAGTTTCTCAATGCATGGAAATATGTAAGTTATAAGAGAGAGAAAATAAATAAATCACATTAAATTTATCAACCACTTTTTCCCTTTTTTTAATTACAACAATTTTCAAAATTAATTGACTCACATTAGGTGGAGTCCTTTCTAATATATTATCAACCCCTTTTTCTTTTTCTATTGAAAAATTAAAAGAAATTAAAAAAAATATATTTTCTTTTTTTTTTTTTTAGTGTTGGGGGTAAACTCACATTGGGTGGAGCCCTTCAATGACCAGAATCTTTGGTGGTTTGATGAGCTCAGGAGGGTCAAGAAGGCCAGTGACATGGTTGTAAATGGGCTTCTCAACAGCAACACCATCTTTAATAGCCTTAACTTGCTCATACATTAGATCAAAGTCGTTGGCTCTTGGGTCAAGAGCGGTCACACCCTTTTCTTTCCTTCCTGTCCTGTCCAAGGAATGGTAATCATCAAGGCATATAACTGTTGTTGTGTCACTTATCAGAGTGTTGGAGTCAGGATTCCCTCCTTTTGGTGGCTCTGCAGCACCCCCAAACACACTGGTCAGTCTCCTCATGAAGGTGCTCTTCCCACATCCTGAGTCTGCTGCCAAACCAATCACCACCGTCTGTGAGGCACCCGCGGAGCATGTTACCAAGTATGATGGCCTAGTGCCTAAAGATGATGATCTCTTGTTGCAGCTTCTTCTGTAGAACACCACTTGTTTTTGGTGAAATCCCAAGTGGGATTTTGATGGTGTGGAGATTGATGAACATGTGGGGTTCAGTTGGGTTGTGTACACTGTGCAGACTGCCATTTTTTCCCCTCTCTTCTGTTCTTCTTCTTCTTCTTCTTATGCTTAGAAAGAGGGAGTTTTTTTTTTTTTTTAAGGGACGTTGAGAGGGGAATAGATGGCTTTAAGTTTTTTGGTGGAAGTAGTAGTTTATATGAAATGGGGTTTTGATTCTTTGATCTCTCTTTTTTGTTTTTGTTTTGCCTTGTTGAAAGGGAAAAAGAAAAAAGTTTGGGATATTGCAAATAAGAGGCTCTAAAACGGCTGATGAAAACTGAAGTCAGGTAGTTTAGGAAGGAAAAACGAAATTGTTGGCTTGTGAAATTAGGCTGATGACTTGATGAGCGATGTGTCTTTCTTTCTTTCCTTTTTTCCTTTTTTCTTTTTTTCTTTTTTTCTCTTTTTTTCTCGGTTTCTGTGACTACCCCTTGTTTTGGAGTCTGCACAGACTTAAAATGAAGTGGATGATATGTTAAATAGTCATTCACAATATAGCAATTTTCAAGCTGAAGAAAATTTGTATATGTATACATATCATATAAAAGAAAACAAAAAAGAAGAGATATTTTTGCTTATTTATTGAAAAGATAGGAATTGTTTTGATGAGGGGAATGGTAATTGTGATAAACATAGGAATGGGAGAAGCTTGGTGGTTATTTGTTGCGGTTTGGATATTTGGCATGCCAAGTGGCATAAAGTGAGTGGCTGGTTGGAGATTAGGGGTGGAAGGTGAGGAATGGAAGCGATAAGGAGGATGGAACCTATGCCATACAATTCAACTTTGGACTGTGCTTGTCTTGAGCTTGTGTTTGTGAGAGTATTGATTTAGACTATAACAATTCACACGTCTGCTAGTGTTATTTAGGACCACAAAAAGAAGCATGTGGTAAAAACTAGAGGAGAAAACGGAAAGAAAAACGGAAAGAAAAATTTTTCTCAAAAGGTTGAAAATTAACCACCTATTCTTTTGAGTTACTGATATTTTACTTATTTTCTTAGAAAAATTTAAAAAAAAAAAAAAGAATAGCAACTAAGTGGAGCATACATATGACGTAGAGGAATTGATTAATGTTTAGGTATACAAGCGGTGCTTTTCATAGGAGAATATGCTTGAGAATATGCTTGGAGAGAAGAAACAGCAAATAAATTAAAAATTACCCAACTTTTGAAACTGCGGGGCATGTATTGATTGGTAGACCATGAATTTGCATATACAACTTTAACATATGTTTTAAAATACTTTGAACGACAATTGTACATTCTTGTTTGAGGCCTCTCTCCTTTGAAATGGTTTAGGGAAAATTAGGGGCAACTGTTGGGTTTGAAGGTGAGTATATATATTTTGTGGCCAGAAAAAAAAAAGTACATAAATAAATAAATAAGATATATAGCACCAAAATTTTTGGCGTTGAACCATTGGGTGGGAGCAAGAGGTTGCAAAGTGCAAGCAAATCAAATTTAATTTACCCCCGTCTCTCTCTCTCTCTCTCTCTTATGTAAGACAAACAGGGTGTTTTACAATTTGAGAAGTAATTTCACTATTAAACGTCTCTATCCTCATGCAGACAGAAGCAAATGACACCATGCATGCAGGTAATTATTCCTCTAACTCCCAATATAATGAGCTAACAAGTAACGAGCTAAGTTGCCATGAATCTTTTCAACACTTTTTTTAGTAGAAAAATCTTTTCAATGCTTGCAAACATCAATTATTGCATGTAAAGTACGCAACATGTGTATCATATTGTACACACACACGTTATATAAAGCATGTATTATACGTGTGTTTGCTGTGATGTGTGTGTAATAGAAGTACTTCATACATACATACATATATATATATATATATGTATATGTTTATGTGTATATATACATGTGTGTGTGTATACATATACATATATATATAAATGTTAGTCTCCTTCTAATTACTCCAACACACAAACACAAACATATTCCTTGTACTTTTCTCTCTTTGATTTGAAGGTCGAATGGCGCTCAAACTTCATATATGTTTTACTTGAGGCTTAAACGAATACTGATGTTTAAGCTGAGCTTCAATTTGAATCAAATTGAATAAAAAGAGTAGAAAATATTAGCGAAAAATCTACAAAGAAAGCAGTTGATGAATATTTTTTCCCTTTGTAAAATTGAATAGGCCTAGCATCACGAACAATCAAAATTGAACTTCACAATTCGCAAAATACAAAATTAAAACAAAAATAGCAATACCAAAGGTCCACTTTTTTAAATTTAGAAAACCTTTCTGTTTCAAGAGAGAAAACTATAAAAAATAATGAGAGTTCAAGACACATTTTACAAATAAATTTGTGAAACAAAAAATTGTCAATTAACAACCATCTTATTTTTAAAAAATACCACTAAACTAAAAGTTTTAGTTATCACTAAATAGACGAAATAGATAAATAATAAATACCAATAATAGATTGCTAATAGATGTGTCTCATAAATCACACTGGTTGACACCTTCATTAGGTTTCTAACTATCTACAGTGTGATGGTCTTATATGTTATAGTATAAAGTCAAAATTTATTATAGTATAAAATTTTCACATGCTATAATATTTTGATTGCAATTATGTTCTCAGAAAATAAACATTAATATATTTGCATGTCATGATCCGTGAACAATAGTAATTGCTCAACTCAGAAAGTAAGAAGTCTAATTCGGCGTGCAAAAATGTCAAATCAATTCACAGTTATATTAGTTCAAATATATGATATATATTTGAGAAACAAATGTAAACAAAACTTTATTGAATATCATACTTGCTCAAAATTCCCATTTGTTTTTTCGTAAATGTAATATTAGTTTATTCTTTCTTTTTTTTGTCATAAAATTCAGAGCCTAAACCTAAATATTAGAAATTAGTGCAATATGTACCTACTAAATTAAGCCAGCAACTGATATTTGGATATGAAAGTACTTGCTTCTACTGTAAAAAATATGTGCTATAACTAATCCCCTTTTTTTATCTTTCTTTCTCTCTTTTTTCATAAATGGAATGGGATAATTTTGTTGATAAGCCCACACATGAGCTTTTACTCAACTCACTTGTTTAAAACTGCCAATATGAACGTACGAACTCAAATTTCTTTGATGTCATGAATCTTGATAAAATTTTGGTTCCTCTCGTCACCTCGAAGAACATATTATCCATTCACGCACGTAGAGAGCTGCTGACAACATTGTTTGTGTATTAATTTATTGAAAAAGGTGAGAGGAGAAATTTCATTTTGGGAAAGCTTTATTTATTCCTCTTTTTTTGGCCAAAATTATGGTAACACCTCTAAATCAAAGCTATTTTAGACTATGCATTGTAAAATTGAAAATTATTATTGTCACGCACCTTTCCATTAGTAAAAAAGAATTACCTTAAGTAAACAAGAAAAATTAAAGTTAACACCTTGAGTTTAAGAGAATGTAACAATATCCTATAAATAAGAAATTAGACAACATTTATTTAACGATAACGTTTTACATGGTACCATCAGGTTCAGAAATCTATACACACACATTAAATGACGATTTTTTGAAAACCATTGTCTAATGTCAAATTTATATTATTAAAAAAGGCAGGCTTTTTCCGGCTCTTTTTTTATTCACAAAAAACTTCAAAGTTTTCCACCCCTTCTATAACTTTGAGCACTCCCTTCCATCTTTCTCTCTCTAATACACAAACTTTTAGCTCTCTCTCTCCCTCCCTCGCTCCTTAAGATTTCAAATCCGCCTTGCATCTTTTCTACACTCATAATCTCATGAATTGATTTTTCCGGCGCTTCCTCCATTAGTTAGGTCCTTTATGATCCAAAGAATAATCTAGGCATACATATTTCTTTATATTCAAATTTCAAGTTCTCAAATTTTATGAAGTTTATTTCTTTTCTATGGCGATCATGCATCAACGACCATCGTGACCTTGCCACCTTATCCGCTACGACCGCCTTGATTACCACTTAAATTGAAGTACTTTTTGTATCCTTGGAGTACTTTTGTATTTTAAGCATCTTTTTTTGTTAGATTTTGTAGACAAACTTTGCTACGGCTTTGTAAATATTTGTGATGCTGATTATATTTGATAAGGAGAATTTGTAACAATTTTAGTTGAAAATTGTTGCATATCATTTAATGAAATATAAATTAAGTATTTTTATTATGTGAATAATATTTTCAAAAATTTTTATTTGAGAAAAAATATAAGAATTTTTAGTTAATTTTTTTTTTATTTTTTTAAGACTTTTAACAATGGTACATTAAAAGTAGTTTCAATGGTTTTCGCATAAACCATCTAATGTGCCTTTTGTGGGTTCTTGTAGTATTTCATGCTCGTATCAGGTGGCAATTAAGAATCGTCGTACTATGCATACGTGTCGGTTTGGCAAACCATGTTTTTTAGAGACAATTTTTTAATTGTCCACTATTGGTAGTGTAAAGTAGGGTTTTTACAATTATGTGAAAATTTGGGGTACTAAATGATATGTTTTAAAGTTAAAAGGCCAAGTAGAATAGGTGACAATTTGAGGGGGATTTATAAAATTGTTCCTAAATAACAATAATAGTTGTATTTAACTTTGTTAAAACATGGTTAAAAACGTTCATGGGTTTTTAAGCGGGCAACTTTCTAATGATGACCAATAGTATTCGACTAATAGTGGGTGAAGGAAGTCTTTCACGGGTCCGAACGAGAATGAATTTTCCCGGAAATCTGCTTCAATGCCATCTTACTTGATCGACTTTTTTCTTCTCGTCACATTCATTACTATCGAAAGATGAAGATCACATACTGCCGTGCGACATTTCCTCCAAACAGAAAGAATGAAAAATATTTGAACATCTTCATAGGGTTTTTAGCGCCTTTTCCTCCTCAGCTGTGACTCAAAAGTTGATGAACTTCCTCCAAAAAAAAAAAGCTTCAGGACTGACTGGCCCTGGTTGGTGTAGAAAATATGGTTAGAGGAACTATGATGAAACAATTAGACATAAATTGATACCTAACTCCTCAAAATTTGGTAACTTCCACTGTATTAACAACTACTTATGAGTCTTTTTTCGGATTACACCCGTTATCTTATCTATTGACACAAATAGTTCATCAATTTTTTGAGAGAATGAGAAAATTAGACCACCATTTATTGAGATAAAAATAAATAAATTAAAATAGAACAATGCTAAATAAATAATACATTTAGATTAAAATGAAATTTATTCTGGTGTAAAATGACGTAAAGAAAGAAATGAAACAACATTAAAATAACGAAAAACCAAAACAAAAAGAAAGATAAGAAGAAAAGATATAAAATTGAAAATTTCAATGTTTAAAAAGAACACGTAATTTTAAAAATGCTATGTACTTAAATATTTTTTAAAGTGTGTTATTTGCTTATATTAAGGATTGAAACTATATTCTTTAGTGCAATTTAAAATGAGAGAGAGAGGAAATTTAAGAAGTAATTTGTTAGAATGTCGTATTTGATTGGATAAGAAGGAACAGAATAAAATAAAAGGACTAATCTTAAAAAGAGGTTTAAATCTCAATAGCCATTAAAAAATGAACGACTTTTTCATATTTTTGTTGAATCATCATTCCTCCTACAAGTGGAGAAAATAGTCATTCCAAATATATTCAACCTCTTTGTTCAAAATTGCCCTCCTTATTTTTTCTCCTTTTTTTGATGGGGGTAGTTTGGTCAAAATAAAAAGTCCTATTCTATTCCACCGCCGGAGTAAAGTTCTACCCAAACAAATGAATGGACTCCCCTTTTCTTCTATTCTCATTGCCATTCTATTTTTCTTCTATTCTCGTTGTCATTCTATTACAATTATTATTCTGATATTTTCTACTTAACCTAACCTATCCAATTAGTTTGTGGTTTAAATCACGATTTAAATTATTTTACTACAATATTTTTTTTATAAAAATTTAAATTTTTATTTAAATTTATGAACCAAAACTCAATATTCAGAGAATAGTATCTTGCCACTGAGAAGTTTTCATAAAAACCATTTTTTTTAACATAAACTGATGTTGCTTCGCATGTGTCTTCCAACAACCGAACAAGCAAGGGAAAGAACTAACAGATATCATGTCCAAACGACTGGTGACTTATTCAATCATATTATTGGGCTCGCTTTCCGAAATGAAAAATGACAAAAATCTGAGAGAACATTAAGCTTGTCGTACCAAGAGCAAAGCGATGTAACAAAGTGAGGTGATTAACAAGTTTCACTTGAGTGAAACCGTTTAAAGAGTGTCGTATTTTACTGCTGAAAAAATTTAAGAGCTTGTGTAATATCTCACCGGGCATCGCTAGCGTTTCCTGAACTAAAATACCAAAATTTCACGGCAACTTCACACATTAAATATCAATTCTTTATGAAATATGTTCCGAGCCTTGGAGAAACAAAGAATATATCATAGATTTGGATGTCAAAAAGAAGAAAGATTACATGAAAAACATTCTCTCTACAATATATTTAACAATACTAATTGTTGTATCAACTAACGCAACGAGGATTACAGTGATATAACAAATACAAGGCGGAACAAGAATATACTAATACCCTCCCGAAAGCTCAAAGACTCTACACGGTCATGGTAATTCGATCACGACTCCATATGATACATATATCTATTTTACTTGTTCCCCCTGAAAAACAAGTATATTTTCTGCAAAACCAACGAGACAGAAATAATCAGGAAAATCGAAAGTGGGCATAAAAATAACTTTGCATTATTTGAGTATGTTTCGCAATACCGTTTCAACTCTTTAGATTCAACCGCTACAATATAAAATTCTCACATATAGTAAAAATATACTACGGTGTAAAGCCTCACATGCTACAGTATTTTAATAGTAACTTATTAGTTTCAATTACGTTTCCAAACACACGTACTAGTATTAGAGAAGTGCCTTGGACACATTCTCTGTTACACATTAGTGACAATTTTTTTTATACATATTTGTCTGTTTTCTTCAAAATAAATAAAAAAATCACACAATCTCTCACTTACCTGAAGTACCCACAAGCTCAGAAGCGATTCTAAGCAAAACAAACCAAACCCAACCAAGTAGAATATCTGCAAAAGAGGGGGGTAAAAAGCAATAGTTAATCAAACACCTTCAGTGAAGCTGCCTTCAAAGCCGCAAAACAATTTCTTCAACAATTCCAATCATTAAGCACGTATCCTCAAGACCCCAGCCCAGAAAACAAATAAATGCTTCAAACAAGCTCTGAATGAAAAAATAACACACGTGTGCTAACACCAATTATAGGCAAAAGATTACCAAATTTAGTCGGGGACACCAAAAGGGCATAGTTCCAACTATCTTTTGTTATCGTGTTTTTTCTTACAAAATTTGAATTAAGAGTTGGTCATATGTTCCCAAACGCCCTATAAACCACATTCGATAGAATGAGACATTTATCTTCATGGGCCACTAAAGGCTCGTCATCTTTCTACCATCTTCGTAGAGCAACTGACTTAGAAATCAACATGTATGCACAACTCGTAGAAAATTTCACGATGAGGTAATAGAAGACAAATTACAAGGCAAGCACATAAACTTACCCCCACCAAGACATGGCCAGAGAAGAGATCAATTGCTGGGAGTATGCCACTGCATTAATCAAGACAGATAAAGAAATAAGGTGACATTTAGCATACTGCACACATTAGTATAGCATTATAACAACTTCAAAAAAAAAAACAAAAAAAGCAAAGAAAAGAAAAGAAAAGAAAAGAAAAGGAAGAAAAAAAAGAAGGAAAAAAAAGCATTATTACATCATTACTTACAAACTTATAGTGGTTTTTTTTTTCCCACACTTCTATTGAAGCGTTATCAGTATTAAAGCATGCCTCCAGTAGAATTTATAAAAAAGAACGCCAATTTGAGTAGAATAATGCTTGAAATACCAACTCTAATTCAACTTTTTGTACCATCTTTAAATGTCATTCTTTTATTGATAGTTGTTTAAAAGACTGCCACATAATTAAAAAATAAGATTACATTTGCCAATGAAAAGATGACAACTCAAAGTTGGTACAAAAAAGTAAGTTGGGATTAGAGTTGTTATCTCTAACACTTCCCATTAGTGTACAGTTCAGAATCATGATTCTTCTGTCCTTTTAAAGTGATTATGACAATATATCTTTTTTAGAACAGAACGCAAGTCCTTGGCTAAATTTCCTAACTAATTCAATAACATACTCGTCTTTCACGAGTGCCTAATTAGGAATTGCATTTTATGTCAACATATACTTGCGATTGGGTTTTGTGCTAAATACTTGGGATATTAAGCTCAATCTTATCAAATTAGAAGCAAACAAGAAATGAAAACACTTACGTCAATGACTTTCCATGAAAGACTATTGGAGGAGCAATAGCAGCAAAGATGCAAAATCCGATGTGGATCTGCAACATCTCAACTGGTTAATCAAAACAATATGCTAACTAACACATATGATGCGTGGTTGACAGGTATAATGGGACCTACCAAGTAGAAAAGGAAAAAGGAACCAAATTTGAAGGCACTATCGGTCCTGAAAGTTGGAAATAACGTCTTATTAATTCAAAGGTAAAAACACTCATCAACTATATGTCAATTGTACTTATCAGGCAGAGAAAAAAATTAGAATAAAACAGATCCACTATTTCCTTTCTTCTCCATCGTATTAAAACCAGCTACAGAGGTGAAGGGCTATCTACTTTCGTCATCACATTAGATCTGAAATCTCATGGAACTGCTACTTGAGAAAAGCAATTGCAATTTACCATAAATTTGATGAGAACTGTTTTAAATTTTCCAAGCAATAATGTCATGACTCTTATCCTGGAGTGTTTCCTCTAAACACCAACAGACAAGGAACATAATGGACTTGCTAAAGAGGTCAAAACAGCTTGGCAGAAAGGGGATGGCAGTGAAATTCCATAATCAGAAACTACTACTCCAACTATTCCAACTATGAAGGCTTTCAGGAGACAAATATATAATAAAACGCAGGATATTTCAGAAAGTCTGATATCATATTGATTGTTACTTACAAGTATATTCACAATACACGAAAAAGGTAACTCCTATTCATTTCTGAAATCTCGATCCTTGATGTTCAAAGGCTTCCTGATTCCTCAAAAAACTCACTCAGATTACGTGATACGTTACTCTGTTATTGCCTTTAAATTTATCTTTATTAAACCTAGCAAGACACAATACTTCTCCAGTAGACCTAAATTAGCTAGAACACATGCAACAAAAGCATGATTTTACATTATCTATAACTATTATAGAAGTGCCAATGTATGACACTGTTTTTGACCAAAACGAGCGTTTTGGTTGAAATGTAGTTTTGTTTCCTTTTTTTTTTTGCTTTTCTTCCCTAACTATTTTATCTTTTTTCATTTTTGCCCACCTTTTTAATTTTTTTTTTTTCTTCCCCAAAATACTTTTATCTTTTTTCATTTAATTTGCCCTTCTTTTTAGCATTTATGTCATTGAAGGACTTTCTTTCGTATAATTTTTGCCCATTAAAATCATTACTCCCAAATATATCCCTGCATAAATTATTCTCTTGATTCTCTTAAAACATTTTTTTAGTATCAAATATGGTTTTCATAATTAACTTTTTTTATTTACCTAAGTACTCAACTGAAATAACTCCCAAATAATCAATCCATAAAATATCAATAATGTTGCTACAGTATTTTGCCCCATAAAATTTGAACTACTACTATTTTTCAATACAAACCTTTAGTGTTTTATTCAAAAAATTAGGTATGCACATGCTACTGAACTAGTATTAAAACAAAAACCCACTTACCTCATTGCACGGTACAACGGTCTATACCATAGTACATATGAAAGTGGGACTCCAAGAAGAGCATAGATTGTTGCAAGGAAAAATATTTTCACACCTGCAGATTGTAAACCTCATCAGGACTTTTTAATTACAACATAGCCCAGGAGCCAAAAATTTGTCCTTGTTTTTCGATCATCTTTAAAAGGGAAATACTTACCTCCACCTCTAATCCAACATACAATCACCGCAACTATGTTGAAAACAAGGCAAAGGACAATACCTGCATAAAAAGCATATGACAGGAGTATAAGTAATGAAAGAATTTATACAAAAGTTCTGTGTGTCAATTAAAGTTGGAAATTTGGCTCTCATGATATTTAAAAGAACGAGACAAGTGAGGCCGGGAGACAATTTGTGGCATGGTGTTCATTGACTGGTAAAAAAAGAATAACAAGGAAACTGAAAATAGCATAAACAAAGAAGAAGAGAAGAGCTGTTGTATACATGAATCACGAACCTAGACTACCTTTGGCAAAACAAAAAACAAAAAGATAGACAAAAATAAAGAACAAATAAACCACACTAGCAGAGAAAACTAGACAGAAACTATGGCCACAGGCTAAGTTCAATGTATCTGGAGAAAAATGATATCAAAAAAATTAAAAGATAAATGCAAAAGAGAAAGGAACCATCATAATGACTATTAATAACTCTACATGAGGGGAAAAAAAATTCACTATTCACTACATAATTAGCAAAGCAAAAACAACAATAAGAGCTGAGAGAGTAACAGAAATTCAAAAAATTATGGCAAGAAACGTCTTAAAGGTAGAACTCCATAACATTAACTAAACCAACCGTACCTAGCCAACTTGCAAAAGCCAAATACTGTAACCTTTGAGCATGAGCTGGTATTTCGTTGGCTATATCATGATGGATTATTGGAAAGAACGGAGGCCAATTTTTATCATCAGTGGAAACACCAGCTGACATAACACCCGTAAAATTAGTTAGCCCCTAAAATGAACATTCAAAAAAAGTTCAAGAAAGCAATTTACTAACAATCAGATTTGAGGTTTACGATGCTTACCTTTACTAAGAGCATCTTCTCTCCTTCTTATTTCCTAAAGAAGAATGTGGAAACCAAAATATTGCATAAACAACCAATTAATCAAGTACATTGCATGTAAGGAAGAAATTATTACGAAAATATCTAACAGTTAATTACACAATTGATCTTGTTAAAAAAACAACGTTGAAAATTAAAAACTAATAGATAAACTGGTCTGCAACGTTAAATACCTAACAGTTCCAATTTAAAACAAATTATGGTAAAAAGAAAATCCGTAAAAGCTTTAATCTTATAAGACTAAGCTTATCCTCTTCTTTAAAAAAATAAAATAAAATAAAAATAAAAATAAGGTAAACTAACCTTCTCCCTCCTTTTGAGATCTGCTTCCCAAGATGCAAGTTCTTTTGCTTTTTGCTTAGAATCCTATTACATTCCAAACAACAAATACTGAGCTCCCAAACAGCACATAAGAACTGAATATACGACTTAAGAATTTATTACATTCATTGTGTCCAGCGGTATATCAACCGTGGCATCATGTTTCTGCCCAAAACCAAGGGAATCAGATGCAGCTGGTGGAACACGTGCCTTCGATCCAGGAGCAGACACACCATTCTGCAGAGGTACATCATAGACAGCATGACGGAATATGTTATATAAACAACAATGAAAATATATACACCTTCAACATTTAAATTTTTAAAGTACAAACCAGTAGGAGTAGCTAAGTGTACATGCATACACACGTACAATGTTCATATACTATATATGCATCCCCAAATTTCAAGTCTTTAGTTGCATCAAAAATATTTACTTTCTATCATTCATGTTCTCTAGTATGTTTTAAGGTAGCAAACGCATGCTTAAGAAAGAAACAACTCAGGCTTCTTGGCTGGATTTTCATTATTTGATTTTGTTTTTAAAAGTGAAATAAAGGCTGGGATCTCATCATGCAGAATGTAGAAGAGATTCCAAGCAGTCATTTCACATTCAAAATAAACAAAACATATTCAATTGCATCTGAACAAGAATTTTGCATTTCTCCTGCCTATCATTGATGAAGAACCAAACTGTCACCAAAAGATTTCTTTCGTCCAAAGTCCTATACTATCTGTCATTAACCGTTCAGCAAAAACACCCACTTCAAACAAAACATCAACATATTCCTATTTGTTCATGGAGCAAGTTGCAACTCATTTTCATGAGAAGTAAAAACTTCCCAAAAAAATAGAGCAGGAAAGTCACGTTCCACTATTGAGTGTAATTTGACGTAATGAACTGATACAACTACTTTTTCTGCATCGCAAAATGCCGTAGAATAATTTTTTTTTGTGAATAAAGTTGAAATATACATATTGTCATCATCCTATAAGCTATGTGCAATGCATTGGATCCATCACAGTCCAATTAATGCAACAACATCTGTTTCAGATTTTCAACTTGGTTGAAACATCTCGTCATGAAAACTTGCATCGACAAAGAACAACTGAAAAACTTAACACCGATTGAGAAAGCAGATTCTTGGTCTCGATATAAAAACAATAGCTTCGTCGATTAATGAATTTGTACTCTTAGAACCAAATAAAGATAAATAGAATCATCTTTACATTTGTCTATTTAAATTTCTCAAAAACCAAAACTGAATTATTCTTCCTGTACTGTTCTTTACCATGTTTCTTAAAAATTTATAAGGATTTTCAAACAGAAAAAGTATGTCTTATATTCAAAGCAAAACTTAGGCTTCTCACTTCGACATCGAGTTTATAAAGATCTGAATTTTGAATCGAGTATAACAAAACAGTAATTACTATTAAAAATTTGCCAAAGGAGTTCTGAACTTTTCTACGGAAGAATGCGTTTAGGTAAAAATTTCCATTCCACTACAAAGGAGTACTTCCAGATCCAGATCGCAGACAATTTCGAAACCTAAGACTCAAAAAGCCACGAAATTTAACCATATCGAGCAAAATTATTCATAGAAACCTAAAAATGGAATACGGATCTGCTGAAAATGGGGAAAGTGGAGAGAAAAACGCAGAGAGAGACAGAGAGAAAATATCGGTGGAACTAGTATTACCGAGAATGGATTGACCTCCTCCTCGTCGAACGGGTTTGGATCGTGGTGCCGATTCATGGCGTCTCCGATTCCTTAGCTTTGGTTCGCAAAATTTTAGAGAGAGAAAGCAAGGAGAGAGAGAGAGAGAGAGAGAGCGAGCGAGCGAGCGAGAGAGCAACGAGTAGTGGTTTTTCGAGTGTTAAAAACACTTTGTCTACCTGCCTTTTGCTTGCTAGCTACGCGGGATCCGGCATTAGAAATGAAAAAACCATTCAATTTCGGTTGGAAGCTCCCCTGGAGTTTGGGGATATTTACGCTTTCTGCCACTGCGTGCTCTTTTGCGTTTGTTCGTTCGAAGTTGTAATTGGCTGCAGGAGTGTCGTAACTACTCGTGATTGTCTCACCATTGAATGAAAGCCACGGATGAGGATGTCTATTGTTAGGTGCATTTCAGCCCTTGTAGCTTGACGTGGCGGGTTTTAATTTGTTGAAAGAACTAATTTACTGATTACTGATAGCACATGATGAAATCCGGTTCGGGTTACAGGTTTTATTCGGTTTTGAACTTCTGCTTGGCGAATATACCCCTCTACCGATTCTGACACGGGGAATGTCCGAGGGGTATTTTGGGTTGTGGAATTTTGTCCTCCGATTTGAATTCCCTGATTTGATTGCTATTGAAAACAAAATTGTGTACCTTCTCATCATCGACGTAATAAGCGGCAATCAGATTTAAACCTCTTCCTACCAAAAACGCAGATTTAACCTCTCTATATAAAACGTGTTTAACAGAAAATATTATGTCAAATTCAAATTTTGGTAAAAAAATAAATAAATAAAAATTTCAATTACATTCAAAACCCAAAAAACCAAAGGAGATGGTCAGAGGGTTTGAGAGGTATACCACGAGACCCATCCTTTAGAAATGGAAATTTTTTTTGCTCTGAAGACGAAGCTTGGTAAGATCCGTTTCGTACATGGCTGGAATGGAAGGTTTGTAGTGAGTATTCGAAAATCAAGTTTAAACTGTTATAATATAAAACTCTTATATGCCACGATGAAACCCTTACATGCTATGGGATAAATCAAAAAAATGTCACATAATAAAATTTTCAAATGATACAATACTTAAGATTCAACTTAGTTCTTCAACTTTCACAACAAAGCTTAAGTTGTTAACAAGGACAATTTATTGGCCCCAACTAGAAAACAGGTTGGGACAAGACAACATATCCCATCTTGCCTCTGCTCCTAATATAGATATTTTAGAAAATAGATATATACATCATTTTTTAAGGTAGATTTTACAAATTATTTTATTTTAACATGTAATCAAACATATACTAAGTATTATACTTTTATAAAAAAAATCTTTTTTGTATTAAAAACCCTAACCTTAAATATTATTTCTCTATATTTATTTTGTTGAAATTTGAAATTTCTTATAGACATATTTGAAAAAATATATATATTAAATATTATAAAAATGTATTTAGGATTAACACCTAAGCTTAAATATTGTTTCCCTGTACATATTTTATTGAAATTTGATGTACTGTGAGAGCACATTAAATTTGGAATGAATTTAGCAAGACTTTCAACTTATTATAATATATAAAACATTTGGTGACAATAATATAGCAATAGTTGCCTCCTTTAAGCTGGTATAGGGGTGGGAACAAGAACAAAAAAGCATTCCTTAAACTTGCCCCACTCGTATATCAAGGGCTGCAAGGCCTTGGTCGTATATCTATTGGGATGTGATTTGGTTAGGCCCAAATTACGAGTAAAAGCTCAGCTTGGAAAGCCTATAATGTGATTCTAGCAAGTCGAGTCCAATGAATGTGTCTGATTCGTGTCCAACAACTATGTCAAATTTTGTTCAATAATAATGTTCATTGGGTTCAATTATGTCGATTCGATATGATCTTACACTCAATTCATTTAGGGAAGGCCTAGAAATTAACAAATTTTGAAGTCTTGACTTTTGGTTCATTGGTATTGATATACAGATATTGAGCCTAGTAGTTGCAAGGGAAGACCCACTAATCCATCAAGCAAAATGTGGGAAAATGGTCAAGAGTTTATGCCCAATTAGAAGCTAACACGTGTCCTACTACGTTGAGCATCGTCAAAACCACTCTGTCAACCAGTTGAAGTTCACGATCTCAAGAGAGACCTCTACAAACAAAAGCCAGAGACACAAATTGAAGCATTCGAAACCTCAGATACAAAAACTCTCTTGAAATAGTCCGAGACTCTTTAAGAAAATTCCCTATTCTACATTTCTTATACTTATACCTTGTATTCAATTCATAACATAGTGAAGAACAACAATAGACGTAGCTCTAATTACAAAGCGAACCACTATAAATCTGGCATGTGGTATTTTTTACCTTTGCTACATTAACACTCAAATTCACGATTTTGATCTGTTTCGATTATAATTACCTCACTAACCTTGTTTATCGAGTATGCTAGGACCTAATAACAGCGGTTTCGGGGCCCAAATTTCTTAAAAATTATTACTTAATTTTACTTTATTTTTTAAAATTTAATTATAAATCTAACGGCTAATTTATCCTTGGCCACATAATTTAGCCCCATGGCCTGCTCAAGTTTTGCTTCCTCTAAGCAAGGCTGTATCACATAACTAAACTTTTAATACATATCTTATTTTTCACAACACTTGTAGTAGTCACCTCCCTTCAACATTAAAGTTATGTAGAGTAACTACTCACGCAACCGCCATCAGGGACGTTCTAACACACAAGACCTGTTATGGAACCAATAATCCAAAGCTGAAGAGGAAGTAATGAGTTATGCGTTTAATAATAGAGGACGTGGTTGAACCATATTAGGCAAAATTTCAAAAGAAAATCTATAAATATGAGGATGGCATGAGAATTTAGACTCACATTCTTCTATAACATTTTACATTTTTTTGCTTACATTTTATTTGAGAAAACATGTGTAGGGTCTCTTTCGTGGCTTGTCTACCTATTTGGAAGGTGCAGACTCTAAGGTCTCTTTTGGTTGGCTCGAGTGACCTGTCTATTAGGAGCTACAATGGCAACACATGGGGTGACAGAGGCTAGTAAGTATGTAGGAATGGTTCCAGCTTTGGTGATAGCTCTATGAATAGAGTTATTTTGTACTTAATTACATATATTTTTACTATATTTTAGGTTTTTTTATGTTTGTTTTATTTAATTTTTTTTTATTTTTATTGTATTTTATATTTCAATTAATTTATTTTTTCTTTTTATTTTAATTAAAAATAATTTTCTAGAATTTTATTTTATTTAAAATTTTTCTTTAATTATTTATTTTATCTTTATTTGTGTAGATAAAATAAGTAATTTGGCATTTTGGAATTTATTTAGGGGCCAAAAGTCAAAAGAATCTCTAAAACGGGGAAAAAGTTAAATTGAAAGCACACTGCGAATGAGCACCACGCACGAGCTTTATCGAAATGTGAAAACGCATGTCATGCAGCTGGATCAACACCTTTAACAGATTGGATTGGAGCATGCACTGCACGTCCAATAGAGACATGTCTCGATAGATCTACAACAGCCCTTCGCCCAACGAGCATTTGCCATGTATACCCAGCTTGTTGCTTTAATGCTCCATGCCTTACCATGCTCCTGTGCACCTGCATGCTTCAGCTAGCCATGCTTCACCATATTTTTTTCCCACTTGCCCAGCTCCCAATCAATTGCCGCCACTTGTCACCCAGTGCACTTAGACCCTAAATCAAGGTTCTCTCTTCCTTTATGTTGTTGGTGGGGAAAATAAGAAGAGGAGTAGAACGCTATTTTGAAGGGGCTAATTCGTGTAGAAACCTTGTTTCTTTTTTCTTTGAACCAAATCCCAGAAGAAAATGAAGAAAAAAGAAAAGAAAAAGTAAACTTTTAGTTTAGTTTTTTTTTTTTTAATTTTAAGGATTTCATTTTAGTTTTATGATTTAAGTTTTTTGTTTGAATACAACATCATTAAAGAGAGCATTTTGGAGCTATAAATAAGAAGATTGAGAAACAACACCTCCATTTTGGCGGTTCCTTCTCCATTTTTATTTTCTAAATCTTTGTATATTTTAAAAATTCTTCAATATTGGTGTTATTTATTTCTACTTGTATTTTATTTTTATTCATGATTTGATTGTTAGTGCTTTAGGGATTTGAATGTAGCTTAATTTATGTGGCTTTGGTTTTTCATTTACTCAAATTAATGTTGGTTGTCTAAAATTATTTTGGATAAGTATTTCATGTGGTGTTAATGGTTTTAGTTGATTGATCACCAATTAGTCGACCAGGAAGCTGTGAATTACTATTAGTATGGGGATTCACACCCTAGGCCAATCATAGAATAATATAATCTTAGTAGGATAGAAATATACCTGCTATAATTATGAAGCCATCAATGAAATCCTAGATCCTAATAAATTCTAATTCGTTAGTAGACATAGAAATATAGTTTACTAATTAATGTAGGATATTCCCAAACGACAACCGAGAGGGGCTCTTGGAGAGTTTAGAAGATTTCTATTTTTATTCAACCAAACAATGTAATTAAGGCGATTAATAGATGCTTAATGCGATAATTAGGTGAAATTAAACTTAAAGCATTTTAATAAATCTTATTTTTATTTCATTAGTTTCATTTAATGTTAATTTGGTTTTCTTTTGTTACGTAGTTTAGTTTATTTAATTTTGTTAAATTTGTTTTTATTTTTATAATTGATTTCAAATAATTATAGGGGTTAATAAAATTTTAGTAATTAATGAAATAAAACACAGTCTCTAAGGGAATAATATTTTACATATCATTATATTACTTTTGAACTTGCAAATTTCCACAAATAGTTGAGAGTGGCTAAAATGTGCTTTTTAGCTTACAATGGCAATGGCCCCCAGCTAGGTGTGGTTAAACCCAAGTAACCCGAGGGCGGTTAGCATCCAAAAGTTAAACCCATTGTGATTCCAATTTGAGGACAATGATGACTTTACCGAAGAAGATCTCCAAGTGAGAAAATGGCACGAGAGAGGAACATAGGTGATTTACGAAGGATTTATGTATGCTTTTGGTAGTGAGAATATACCCATTGAACAAGGTAAGACATTTGAGTGAGATGGTGATGTTCAATGGTCTATCAGGCGGGGAGAGAAAGAGGTGGTTATGGTTTCTGTTTGGTAGAGTAGTTTAAATATAGTGTCTAAAAAGAGAAAAGGTGGTGGTAATGGTGGTATTGGTGTTTCTTGGTTATGAGCTTCTTTTAGATTACAAAATGACATAATTTTTGTAGAGTTTTATGGTATTGTTGTTCCCACCAAAGATGGTGTTTGGATCTTGGGTTCTCTTGGAACTTTCCAAAAGTTATGGAGTTCTTAAGTTTTTTAGATTAGTGATGGTTGATGATTTGGGTCGAAGAGTTCCTTTGGGAGTATAAGGCTAGTGGTGGTGTTTATGGAGGAACCGAGAGGATTATGGAGGCTTAAGATAGTATAATAGAGGTTTGAACTATATGAGGAAGATAACAATGGTGGATAGAGCTTGGCAATGGCATCTTAGAAGAAATTTGGTGGTTGATTCTCTCTTGGCAGATGGAAGAAGATGGTTATAAGAAAGAAAGTATTGTCCCAAATGGTGTTGTGGTGTCTAGTGGTGTTGTGTTAGTGATTCTTGTTATAGTGGTGGTAGGAAGGAGATATTTATAGGTGAAGAGGTGCTCGTGGTTTGGTTGGAGTTTTCCTTTTTAGGTGCTTAGTTAAGAGGCCTGTTAGACTTGGTTTCACGAAAAAGGCTAAAAGAGGAAGCTTCCTGAGGTGGGAAAAAGCTTGCATCTATACTTTGAATTTGTTCAAAAATATAATATTACAACTAATAAGTGCCCTGATACCCAGCCGACCTACAAAGCTCGTTTTCGGTGGCTTGCAATGGAGAAGGCTAGAGTGGAAAACGTTATCTTAGCATTTTCGTGTATGTGATAGGCATTGGTTATTATTCTTGTATTGACTAACTCAAATAAGGAGCTAGTTTGCCCCCTTAAAGAGGATAGATCACATGACCCGATGGTGTGAACACCTTAGATTGGTTGATGGGTTGGTGCGTTGTGTGGGTTAGACATGTTAATGGGCCAATTGGCTTTTGTTCCTACTATTGGGCTAAGACTTTTGGATGATTTTTGGCTCTATTTTATTTTAATTTCCTTTACACCATTTTTAAGTTTAATTGGACCAAATAAAATAGAAACATTCACGCTCCTTAGCCTTTCAAACCATGACCCACTTAGAGATCCCTACCATATTATTGGAGGTAGGTTGAGTTTATGCCTTGCGTAAAAAAAAAAATCAATTCCAATTAAAAGTTCAACAATCATGATGATATTAGCTACATTGAGCTAAACTGCTCTGAATATTGTATCTTCTCTTTATTTTGATCCCCTTTTGTTTTTATGTTTTAGCATTGTAATTAGATCTCAAGATAAAGAATTTGATTATTCCTAAAATAATGTTGATAAATTTTAACATCAATAGAACTCACCCTCCATAAATCCTACCATCTGTGAAACTCTACCAACTGAATAAAGAATGAAGCCATTAAGGAATAAATCCAATCATCAGTGTAATTTATAGATGGTTGCCCTTAAAGAAGTGTTTAAAGGCTAAGTATGGTTAAATGTTAGATTTTGGATGAGAATAATAAAGATTCAATCCACATGTTACAATCTTTGATTATTGGATTTAACTTGCTCACTATCATATCCAAATTTAGCTATTAACATGTACTAATGTCCAGCTAATGTTCATCTTCAATACCTACCAATGTTGTCTAGATTATGTTTATCTTCAATGCCAAGTAATGTCTGTTCATATTCTAAATTTAATGTAAAAATAAATCTGAGTTTAAGTTCAAAAGCAAATAAAAAATTTACAAAACGAGACCCACACGATTACAAGCTGTTGGGCCCCTAACCCACCAAGCTAATGATTTGCATCCCATTGCATGTGAGAGAGCATCTTGGGTACAAATTCTTATCCAAGACAAAAAGTGCAAGCTCATATAAACTCATCAAGGTAAGTTGCCTAAGCAAAGTAGGACTTCCAAATTATAACAATTTTTCAACAAATACCAATTCCAATGGACATACATTGATCATTAATTTTTCATTCACTCGATAACCATTTTGAGTATGTGAATATATGATCTTGATCTCTTCGCGATAAAGAACACAAATCTACCAAGACCTATAGTATTTACAAAGTGGATCCCACTATAATTTGGGCCTCAAAATGGCTCCTCTCAATGGTGTAAAACTACTTTCCAACTTCAATGTGTCCAAGATGCTAGATCAAAAGACTTCTATGGCCCGTCATAGGATCTATTTCTATGTAAGAAGAGTATTTGTTAGAGGGCATCATGAAGCTCCAATTTCGGAAAACTAAGTAGGTGGGCCCTATAGGTAGGAGAGAGCACATATATTATGGTTGTTCTTTTATTCTAAATCATATAGTACTATAGACTAGATATTAAGGTAAAAGTGCTTTTATTTGTAGAGAAATGGACCTATTTGTTCCAAAAAAGAAGAAGATCTATTTGTGATAAAATGTAGATCCATTGATTGATGTTATAAAATAAGGGCCATAATTAATATTTTATGTTGCAAGAAGGAGAGGTCATTCTTTTTAAATAAAATTATTGTGACTATTAGTTGAACCTATTGGCCATGCCAACCAATTTAATAAATTGATATTTTTTAAATTAATACTTGGAGGTTAACATGAATCATCACTTTTATTTATCATTTTATGGTGAAGAAGAAGGAAAAATAGAAAGCTAAACAAGCTCATGGTTTGCACTTTTCATAGTACTAGTGAAAATGAAAATATAGACTAGAAGTATTTTTTTATTATGCAATTGGAAGTAGATGGTAACATTTGAATTGTCGGTTCCAATTGAAAGTATTGTACCAATTTAATTTTTATGGAATAAAATACTGTAACAAAATAGGATTTGAATTGAAAATTTTTATGCTCGAATTAGTGAACCAAACATCATAGACTAGCTCCAAAGAGAGACATAGATGATCTTAATAGTTATACAATATGGAATAGAAACAGACACCCAATAACCACCAATTGATGCTAGATATGTTTCCACACGTCTCTTCTTGCATTCTCCATGCTTCAAACATGGTCTCCAAATCGGCATACGAACTTTTCTTAGTGCGGATTCCGGCAAACAAATAAAACAAGAAAAATTTTAATTAAGTTGTGAAAAATAGGATCATAGAGACTAGAACAAACATGATGAATTTAATTATCGATTGCTCAATCATAATCAGCTATCTTCATTGGCAATATGGTTTCTATTAATTATGCAGAAAAAAAGAAGAAAAGTTGTTAAATGCTCCAAAAGGCCGAAAAAGATTAGTATACAAATTGTGAAAAAAGTCCTAGTCATATTTGTTTTCAGCTCAAACCTATACTATGGTAGAAACAAAAATTGTTGAGGTTTATGTAATTGCATATCATAACAAGCCTCATCAAAGCTCTTAAATCATTGGATGAAATAAATTATTATAGGTAGCATGATGAGCAATGAACTAGTCATGCAATCTGAAAACTATTTATCTTAATTTAATAGTGTAATTTATCTCAATTACATACTAAATCATGTCATTAGATTAGTTAAAAAATGTGATAATTATTAACAATATTCTGTAAAAAAGCTGATGCAGAGTTTCAAAAAAAAAAAAAAATTATAAACATTGTGTTGTCCTTAACATGATTAGTTTATGCATTAGTTAGGATCAGTTGACGGCAAATTTTAATTAGTGAATTTTTTAATAAGTATGATTCCTTTTGTAATGTTAGTTGTAAAGTTACCATATCATTGAAGCTAATGGATGTATTACATATATAGTAGTTAAATGCCACGTGTGTTTATGTAAACTGCTGAGGTAACATATTCTTGATATGTTAATTACTAGGATTGATTCATTAAAAAAGAAAAAAAAAACTTAATACGATTGAGAAGTGTGAGTAGGGATTAAAAGTTTCTCATATTTACTTACTCTTTTTTCATTCTAAAATGGAAGTGGGATTTGGTGGGACCTAATACTTTTTTTTTCTTGAGGTAGACCAATACAAATTTTGCTTATAATACCACTATAAATTTGAGATTGACAATTTTATGCCTACCCTCCATTTGTGATCTTCAATGCTTATAGTGATATTAGACTACAATCTTATGTCTAATTTTACTTATAAACATTGAATTGAAAAGAAAATACAAAAATGTTGTAACCTATATTTATTATTTCAGTTACCTAACATTATAATATTATCCTAAATATTATTAACTTTATTATGATAGATATGCAAATTATTTTTTAAAATTAAAATTATTAATATATTTTAATTTTGACACTTTTTTGCTTTTTGTTTTTTCTTTTATTCAAATTTTGAAAATATTTTTTATAACAATTACTTAACTTATATTTATTATTTTATTTTTGATAATGATGGACATTAATATAACGTGTATAAATTATTATTTTTCTTAAAATTGAAGATACAAACTTTATTTGGAGGGTTCACAAGTAATTTTACAACAATTCATTCTGATTATGGGCTTTAAATAAACACACGAATGAGATTCATAACGACTTTGATTCATAATCTTGTAACTAATCAAACAATTTATGATGATTTCAGTTTTTCACTTCAAATTTGTACCCACTCCACTCATATGTACTCTGATTACGTGTAAGTAAACACACCATTCAAAAAAAGTTGATGAATTTTGAATGATAGAGAGTATTTTTTTTTCGTTTATTTAAACGACCATATTTGTTCTATGCTCTATATTGGTGACAAAACATCTGGGACCTTTCAAATGACTTCATCACTTCCATTGAGGCCATTCAAACACTTGTAATTTGTAATTTCCTAGTCGAGAGACTTTTACGGACCATCACTTCCATATCTGTGTCAAAAGAACACAGCTAGAGGGCTTCACAAAGCCCCAACTCCAAAAGACTTAAGTAGGTGAGCCCCTACAGGTATGTGGGAACCACATGCTGCATTTCTAGGAGCTGGGCCTCTGGTGTGAGAATCCACTATGTAGTTAACA
>CAMOHE010046134.1:87725-156563 GCA_946598075.1 Artocarpus hirsutus
AAAAAGCTCTCACATGCTACAGTAACAATAAAAAAAATTGCTACAGTGTAAAGTTCTCATATGCTACAGTAAAAGTGGTTCTCACCACTGGTTCCCACCACCTTCCAAACACCATAGTAATTTGTAATTTCTTAGTCGAGAGACTTTTACGAACCATCACTTCCATATCTGTGTCAAAAGAACACAGCTAGAGGGCTTCACAAAGCCCCAACTCCAAAAGACTTAAGTAGGTGAGCCCCTACAGGTATGTGGGAACCACATGCTGCATTTCTAGGAGCTGGGCCTCTGGTGTGAGAATCCACTATGTAGTTAACACCTTTACTCTTTTAGGCCTTCTCTCAACTCATGAGTCACTTTGATGAAATAGAATTAGAACATAATAAGAACAGGAATAGGGTTTTTGTTTCTATTTCTATCTTGCATTTTTGAGCTTTAAAAAAATAACATTATGTTTTGGATGTTCTTAATATCATATATTCCAACTTAAAATTCATATCAATTTTGCTTTTTTGGTCAATTTTGAACTGATAGAGCTAACCTTTGTACCTTATATATAATCTTCTAACTATATAATCTAAATTATTGGAATAAGAGATGTTATAACATATTCTATTGATTTTGTAAAGTTAGATGGTGTCTTTTCTACGGCGAGAGATGAAGCTAAAGCTCTTGCTGGGCCTGTTTAGAATGGTTTAAAAAAGCAATTTTTAGCTTTTTTTTTTCAAAAGCTACTTTTTGACGTATTTGGATGATCTTGAGAAAGTATTTTTGTTTTTTATAAGCACTTTTAGAAGAAACCAACCATTTGATACTTATGAAAAAGTTTTTTTTATTTATATTTTTTATCTTACAATCAAGAATAAAAAATTAAGAATTTCATTTAACCCTTGAATTACATTATTTTTTATATCAATAAGAACTTTTAACTTATTTAGTCAAACAAGTTTGAAAGCTCTTATGAAATCGAAAAGTACTTTTCTATACACTATCTAAAAACTAATTAAAAAGTCCTAATTTATGCTTTTCTTTTTTACTGCTTAAAAGTAAAAGCACAAGTTAGCCTAAATAGATCTTAAGTCTTGTTTGGGCATAGGCTTTGGGGATTAAATCCCTAATTAGTGAAGTCAGACGCATTGGCAAATGGACAAGTGTTGAGAACAGATATATTTTAGTTATAGTGAGTTAAGTGTTTTATTTTTCGTTGTGTATGTCTTATTATTATTATTATTATTATTATTCAAGAGTATTAAGAGAGGCTTATAAAATAACCAACTCCTCCTTCTCCTATAGGGGGTGTTTGGCAGTGGTAGGAACCACTCAGTTCACACCACAAACTCAGTTATGAACAGTAAAAAGTTCTCACATGTTACAGTAACAATAAAAAAAAGTGCTACAGTATAAAAGTTTTCACATGCTACAGTAAAAGTGGTTCCCACCATCTTTCCAAACACCCACATAGTCGGTAAACTCATAGTGGGTGAACTCATATCTGTTCGAGAACTCTCTTCATATCTATAAAAGCTATTATTGCGCAAAACATGTTTTTTTAAGAGGATTTTTAATAAATGTAATCTTTTAATATTTATTTTTATATTTATTTATGATACAACTTAACATATAATATATATAATATTATAGCTTAAACTTTTTTTTGAGTGTAGATAATTTTTAAATTAAGAAAAAATCAAAAGTTTATTCTAAACCGGTTTGGTTCATCATTACAAATTGAAATTAAAAAAATGTTTAGATTATAAATTAAGAAAAAAATCAAAAGTTTATTCCTAGCCGGTTTGGTTCACCGTTTCAAATTGAATTTGAAAAATGTTTAAATTTTTTTAAATCATATCCTATCAAAACTTTTTAATTTAAACCCGTGAAATAAACGACCCTTCCGTCTATTCTAACCGAAATAGGGAGCCTCGGTGTGAAAGTTCGTAACTTAGAGGGATGTTTTGTAATTAAGATCGATTAAAAGGGTATCATTGTGTAACACAACCACAGACGCGGAGCCAAAACAAAGAAGCCTCAGTTTCCAAAACCCTACGAAAAACGCCCCCCTTCCTTCTTCCCCCCCCCCCAACACAGTTTTCGCAGTCGAACTCGAAGCCCCAAGGATGGGTCGTAAGCTCGAAGAAGCTCCTTCTTTGAGCGAGCCCGAAACCCCCAACGACCGAGAACTACAGGCCGAGAAAAGGAAGAAGAAGGACAAGAAAAAAGAGAAAAACAAAAACAAAGACCCCGAAAACACCCAACAAACTCCCAAGAGAAAGCTCGAAGAGGCCGAAACACAGGAGGACTTCTCTGATTCGAAAGAAAGAAAGAAAAAGAAGAAGAAGAAGAAGAACAAGGAGGAGAGCAAAGACGAGGACGGAGGATTGGAAGAAAATGCTAAACAGAGTGAAACCGACGAAGATGGGCTTGTTGTGGTGACGGGAAAGGACGTTAACGAAGCGAAGTATGCGCCATTGAAGTCCTTCGCCGAGTCGAATCTCCCCAGCGACGTTCTCCAGTGTTGTCGGAATTTCCAGAGCCCTTCGCAGATTCAGTCTCGAGCGTGGCCCTTTTTGTTGGTCGGTCGGGATTTTATTGGGATTGCGGCCACTGGGTCAGGTGATTTTTTTTGCTTTTTCTCGGTTAAATTTTTATGGGTTTTTCCTAATATTGTGTTTTTTGCGCTAATTTTGTTGTTTGTATGGTTTAGGCAAGACTTTGGCTTTTGGGGTGCCGGCGATTATGCATGTAATGAAGAAGAGGAAAGGGAAGTTCTCCAAAGGAAGGAATCCTCTTTGCCTTGTGCTGTCGCCTACCAGAGAGCTAGCTCAGCAAGTATGTGGTTATGTTCGTTTTTATGCGTGTTTTGTTTATTGTGGTGTTGAAGTTCTATGTTGTTATGGATTAAGCGGCATTGAATCTTTATTGACCGTAGCAATCGGGATAGGTGTAAAAATGAAATGTACAAGATTTATAGTGATTTACGCTCACATAGAGAGCTATGTTCATTTTCAACAGCCACAGGAGGAATTGCAGAATTGGTTGGAGTGACTATTCTAAATTGTAAAATTGACAAAATAACCTTGTTTGTTTTTTCACTGAATGATCATATGGTCGTGTGATAATCGTTCGGAGGTTGTGCGGGGTCATTCTGAGATCACATGAGTTGTTCCGAGGTTGTTCTGAAGTCATTTTGTAAACTAAAATTTTTGAAAAATCATTTTGCTAACATAACTTTTCGACTAGTCTAATTTTACAAATGTCTCGACAGAATTTTACTACAACCTCTCGCATCTTTGACTGTCTGTGTTTTTCCTCTACCTTCCTCCAAAAATCAGAGGCGGCCCCCAATATAAGTAGAAGTAGGGAGCCAAAAATACAAGTCCAAAATTCTACATATATCCTCTCTCAAATGTGGTCAGAGGCTCCACACCTGTGATTAGTGCTTACCCTCTTACAAGGTCGATCCGCATGCTAACTCTCAGCAGTAATTAAGCTCCATGAACTCAACATTTATCGATGGTAGAATTAGACTTGTGTAATGTTTTGTGTGCTGAATTTGTATCTCTTAGGTGGCAATGAAGAATTTTCAGAGGATTTTGGTACACTAGAAATGTTTAGTCCATGGCTCCATGTATCCTTGAAAGTGGAGTTATAAAAATAAACATATGTAATCTTCTAAATTTTGTATCACAAATTTCGGTTTTCTTCTTTCCTTTTGGTGCCAAAACTCTATCCCCACGATAGGAAAATTTACCTAGAGTTGCTTTCTTAGAAAAATTATGGACCATGGGTTTTATGTGGTGGCAGATTTCAGACGTTCTGTGTGATGCTGGAAAGCCTTGTGGTGTTATTTCGGTTTGCTTGTATGGAGGGAAATCCAAAGAACCTCAAATATCTGCTCTGAAGTCTGGTGTAGTAAGATTTTCTTTCTCCCCTTATGACATTTGATCGTTATAATCACGTGGTAGTTGAATTTTTCTTTTAAATTGTCTTGTTCTTTCAATTTAAGTTCTATTAAAAAGGTTGTACGTACAAAATTGGGTAAGAAAAAGGATCATTTTAAGTTTCACCGCATTGTTCTGTATGAGAAGTTTCATGACCTGCATGATTACTCAGTTGGTGCTTTGGCTTAAATCTGGTACTTCTGCGGAAATTTTTCTCTCTTAGATGATTACTTCTATCATATCTTGCGTCATATGAACTTGTTCCTAGTTGTTAACGCTAAACATACTTAAAAATGTTGTTTATATGCTTTAGTAAAAATCTAGTTCTTCCTTTTGTTTTCTTATTTTTTTAACATTTATGTGCGAGTAATTGCTTTCTTATGTTCTAGCAAATCTAACCTTGAAAATTTTCCTTCAGCTTGACTAGAATAGTTATTGTAGATTTGCTAGATTTATATGTATCTTTTTCCCATTCTTGAAATTCATCTGTAGCTCGTGTGGAGACAACTTTCTTATTACTGACGCCTATGTGCAAGTTTGTGTGCTTGTCTCCATCTATATAATGATCCTCAAAGTGTTTGCATGTGTAAAGTTATCTACCTGGTACTTTTCTTTAATTAATTAGTACATGTTTGATGAACTATTAGGATATTGTCATTGGAACTCCTGGCCGTTTAAAGGATCTGATTGAGATGGGTGTATGCAGCCTTAAGGACGTAACTTTTGGGGTAAGTGCGAAAGTCCTTGGATGGATACGAATTCTTTATATTTGACGGTAAAATTTTGTACTTGCTGCTAATCAGATGTGCGTATATTCTTATTGATGGTCTATGATGGAATTCATTCAGCCATATGCTTGCACATCGGTCTCTTTTTCTGAAACCTTATCATCCTCAATCTTTTTTTGGGGAACGTAGCACTGGCATTTTGAGTTACCAGGGGAAAAAAAGAAACGAAATTGATCACTAATTTTATGTAGGTCCTTGATGAAGCAGATCGAATGCTTGACATGGGATTTGAACCTGAAGTTCGTTACATTTTGGGCCAGACTTGTTCAGGTATGTAACATGTTTGAAAGTGTTTCCCTTTCAAGTGAGTGGGCTGACAAGGAATGAGAATTGTTTGGATCACTTTGGGTGACATAGGAGACAATAGTTCAATTCGACTGAAATATTTTTACCACTGTTCTCATGGTTGGTAAACTGCTCACCTCTTTCTGTTTCCTTAATTTTTCTTCTGCTGATGTGATGACTTTTCGTAATAAATATCTGTGTTTCATAGTTAAAAAAAGGATAGAAAAAAAGGTGAAGCCGGAATGAAATTTTTTGACCAGTATGAATAGGATCATAAATATGAACATATTTGCTTAAAGACTTTAGGTTGATGTTGGAGTGTCATTTCTGTCTTAGTTTTATTTTGTTCGAGTCTGATTTATGGAATATTGACATGAAGCTATGCTTCTGCCTTCTCTGCAGCTCGCCAAATGGTTATGTTCAGTGCTACGTGGCCTCTATCAGTCCACCAATTAGCTCAGGAGTTCATGGATCCTAATCCGGTCAAGGTATGGATCTATATTTGCCATGATTTTAAGCAGTTACTTTTGTAATATACTAAGAATCATTTTTTCAGGTTGTTGTAGGTTCAGAGGATTTAGCCGCCAACCATGATGTTTTGCAGATAGTTGAGGTACAAAATTTCGACAGTCACGTTGCTGTTCTGTATTTGTAATATATAGCCCGTAAACATCCACTATAATTCCATGCATAGGAAAATATAACAACTACTCTTATGTTTGCATAGGTTCTGGATGACCGTGCTCGTGATGCACGTCTGGTTGCTTTGTTGGAGAAATACCACAAATCCCAAAAGTAACAGCTGCCATTCCCTCCTCTCTCTCTCCCTCTCCCTCTCCCTCTCTCTCTCCCTCTCCCATACGATAAAATATGTAATGGAGGAAGACTGACAATTGTCTTGATTTTTTTTTAATATCTGACGTCATATAACCAACTGATTTCGTAGTTGTACTTCTGATCAGGAACAGAGTTTTGGTATTTGTCTTGTACAAAGTAGAAGCTACCCGTGTTGAAAACATGCTGCAAAAGGGGTAATTTGCGTCACTTTTTAGATAGAGTTTTGATATGTTCATGATAGTAAAATATTCCAACAGTTTGTAACCAACTTTTAAATTGTTTGCCAAATCCTAATGATGGATAACATTATGCTTCTAGGGGTTGGAAGGTTGTTTCTATACATGGAAACAAAGCACAACATGAACGTACAAACGCACTGTCGTTATTCAAGAAAGCAACCTGTCCTTTGATGGTGCGTTTTCGATAAACGTATGCTAGACATTTTACTTGTAGTTTCTTTAAACCAGTGGCTGTTTTTTTTTTCTCTTTTCCTGTTCTGCTTTAGATTGGTTTTTCTGGACAAAATTCTATCTGTATACGTTATAGACTAATGCCTTTCCTCTTGCTTTCTTTTTTTGCGTTTTTTAACTGATTTATCTTCAGTGAGGATCATTACAGTTGATTGATTTATCATCAGTTCACTTTTTTGCATCTTTTAAGCATTTGAGACTTTCAGAGATTAGAGGTTTCAATATGGGAGAGCAGAAATTTCAATGCACTTTTTGGGGTTTTTATCTTGATAAATACATCTAAAATGTACTTTGGTTGGCCACAATAGTAAGATGTTTGGTTTATATGTTTCGGATATGCAGATAGCTACAGATGTCGCAGCTCGGGGATTGGATATTCCAGATGTTGAAGTAGTAATCAACTATAGTTTTCCTCTCACCACAGAAGATTACGTACATCGAATAGGGCGAACAGGACGTGCCGGAAAGAAAGGCGTCTCTCACACCTTTTTCACCCAGCAGAACAAGGTAATATATTTTACATAGCCATCCTTAATCCTTTCTAGAGCAAGTGCACTGATTTCACGCCATACAATTATTCATAAACAACATCTTCCAACATTTTTGCACTCTATAGCTGGCTCGGTGATAAATTTTTTATTTTTTTTCTTCATTGTAAATTATGAGGTTATGTTGTTTCAGGGACTTGCCGGAGAGCTGGTAAATGTTCTCAGAGAAGCTGGGCAAGTTGTGCCAGATTCCCTATTGAAGTTTGGCACTCACGTAAAGAAGAAGGTGCATGTTCCCTTTATTATTTTGTAACTTCTTAGTGGCACATAAGAACACAAAGCTTTTTGGGTATTTATTTATTTATTTCTATTTTTTTTTTTTACGGGTGTCTTATCATAATTTGTTACGAAAATGCAGGAGTCTAAGCTCTATGGAGCTCATTTCAAGGAAATTCCTGTGGATGCTCCCAAGTCCAAAAAGATTACGTTTAACGACTCCGATGACGAAGACTGACTCGAGATTAAACTCATTCATTAGTAGGTCGAGTAGAAAAAAATTATACGAGTAATAGATACAATTGGCCTTATATAATTATATTATCCGCAAAATGCAGCGTGCTGGATGTTGAATTTGCAGTCATCCGGCGATTGGTAAATTTACTTTAAAAGCTTTTAGAACTCATTCTTGCTGGAAAATGCAGGGTAATTGTGATTCCCGTTGATTGGGTTTCCTCCTTTATGTTTTAATTTGTTTTCGCTTTTGCGTTTTTCTACCTCAATTTGTTGTGTTGATGCTGAACTGTTTCATTTGATTACGGAGGATCCGAGTCCCCTGTAATTCTACAAGGCCCTGAATCGCGTATTGATTCATTTTTTAATGAAAGCGCTTACGAAGAAAGTTTTCTTAAATTTGAAGTTTCAAATCTTATTAACCTTGATCAATGCCATTGCACTTGCAAGGCTTACATGACCCTTTCGAAGAAAACAAAAACATGGTTTGGATGAGTTGTAACGTGGCTTAAAGATCGGATGGCATGAGATAATTAAAGCAGAAGTCGAGTAATTTCAATTGGAAAAGTCCTTTTCATTCTGGCTCGAGCGGGCTGGTTCTTAGAGGGAAGTTAGAGAGTTTTGCTTCAAGAAACTGACTTTGGCCGGAATCAGCGAGACCAAGGGAGAGATGATAGATTGGCTCATGAGAGACGACTCTAGACGATAAGTCGTTTGCGTTGGTGGGGATGGGAGGGCTGGGAAAACGACACTAGTGAAGCAAGTCTACGAGGATTTCAAAGTGAAGAAACGTTTCAAAATTCACGCTTGGGTCACCGTCTCACAGTTGTTTTAGGCCAAGGACCTCTTAACTAGTGGCGGAGCAAGCCTCCGACATAACCCTTCTTTTTTTTTTTTTTGGAGAAATAAATAAGTTACACTTACCATAGTGTTTGTTTGTTTGTTTGTTTTGTTTTTTGTTTTTCTGTTTTTTTTTTTTTTGCTTTTTTTTTTGTTTTTATTTTTTTTTTGTTTCTTAAAAAGTATCGGACACGCGCACGTATAGATAATAATCATAAAACATGCAACAATTGGTGGCGAAGTTTTCATTCTTTTAAAGACTGCATAATAGCTTCATTTCAACACCAATGGAAATTTCTTTCTTGGTGTAGATAACTGAAAAATCATTCATCCATCTAAAGGAAATATTTGATAATTGTTTGAACAAGTCATTTAACAATTTACAAATCTTAAAAAATTATAAACAAAATTATGTTATTGTCAATAGATCATAGATATCCACTAAGATTTTATAGCCAGTCAAAATGCTTTATTGTTTTATTTATGTTCTATAAAACAAAACTACAATTTTTCCAATATGTTAATAGACCCCATCAGAGAAGAATAGAAAAAATAAGTTTGAGATATTACAATAAAGAAAGAATGAGACGAGGAGGGTGTTTAGAAAGGTGGTGGAAACCGTTGGTTAGAACTACTTTTACTGTAGCATGTGAGAGCTTTACACTGTAGCATTTTTATTTTTATTTTTATTTTTATTTTTATTATTATTATTTTTTTACATGTGAGAACTTTACACTATTTATAACTGAGTTTGTGGTGAAACCACTTAGCCAGACACCGTGGAATACATATACGTAAGAGCAATGTTATCGAAAAATGTTGCAATTTCTTGTATTACCTGATCTATTATTTTTCATTCAAGAAAGGATGAAAAAACAACAAATTACATAAAAAAATAAAAATGAAAATACCTTCTTTCCTTTTGTTTGTGATTTCCCTCGCCCCTGTACCTCACCGATTTCTCTAACTTTTTTATCTCTTCTTACTTTTTTGGGACCAAGGAGCATTTAAGGTTGGATAAAAGCAAAGTTTTAGCACAGCTTGCAATGAAAAGCTAAGAAAATTTGAGTTTCGGTATAATTGAAAAACCATAATAATTTTGAAGTAATTCTTTTGTAAAAAACATTCAGTGGGGGCCACCACTCTTCTCTATATAACTCGGCCGCTGCTCTTAACAGACATTTTTCGACATATTTTGAGCAGTTGACCAAGATAAACACTTTCTGGGTTTTTCGACATGCCATGCTTATGTCAAAATATGAATTTTTCTACTTTAGAAAATTTCATACTGGTATCTCGATTTTTTAGAAAACTTTTTTTAGTACTTAGAGTCTTTTTTGAGATGCAAAAGACAAAAATTACCCCTTTTTTTTTTTAATTGTAATTAGTTAACTGAAATTTTAAGTAAATTTTTTTTTTTTAAAAAGAGCGTTTGGTTAGAGGTTTGGGTATTTGGGTGTTTGGTTGCAAACATGACAATTTGTTTTACAAAATTTTGGTCAAATGATTATATTTTACGAGGGGTAATCTTGTCTTTTTTATCGTAAAAAGGAACTTGAGGTATTAAAAATATATTTTGTAAAAGGTTAAGATACCAATATAAAATTTTTCAAAATAACATGTATTAAACTCAAATTTCCATAGAACACAGTGTATTAAAACCAAGTTTTCCCGATCATGAAACTGCGGCCAGATGGCAGCGAAGATTACAAGAAAGTTGCTCGCCTGCCAGCAGTATATTCTTATTGAACAAATGGTGGTTAGGATGTGTGTCTAAAGAGAGGTTTAGGAAGGTTATTAGAACTAAAGGTTAAAACACTATAGTTCTGAATGCTTTAACGCAGTGAGGAGTCACCAGCGTAGTACTTTATGGATGGTTTAGCTTCGTATACGATTTTAAGTTTGTGTAAGTGATTGTAAGGACTTCTTGTAAAAAATGATTTGATTTGCTCAAAAACCAGCTTGTAGTTTTCAACATGTTGCTCTATTCATTCCTATTATTAAATGACTGGCTTTTGAATTTGTTTTCTTGTTATAGTTAGTTTGTACAATGTATAGTTCTTGAGGTTTCAAGAGTTTTGCATAGAAAATCATGAGCGTTGAATTGTTTCAGCTTTTGTTTTATTGATGTTATATTCCTCTGTTCCTTTTTCAGAGGCTTTGATAAGTCATCCTCTGTTCTGTTGTAACTTCTCTCAAATATATATATACATATATATATATATATATAGATATAGATATACACACATGCATACACACATACACATATTCTCTTCCTTTTGTGAAGTCTCTTAAAAAAAAAGGTTACATTAATATCCACTTTAATATTCCTTTTTTTCTCCTCTCTTTTGTGCTTTGTCTTCTATGGTTGTTTTGAATTGAGGTTTGGTACGTTTTGATCTTCTACAATTGAATGCCTATAGGCACTAGATTCTGGGTGAAAGTTCAAACTGCAGAAAAACTACAAGATTGAGTATGTGATTTTCGTGTTTTGTATCAAAAAAAGTATAAATAATACAAGATTTTTGCAATTTACATTTGATACAAAAGCTATGCCTATCCGACTATACCCAAAACAATGATGAATGCTCATGTTGCAATCTTAGTACGTGTCAAGCAAAGAACAGACAAAAAAGAACAAAAGACCTTAAAAACGACAATATCTTTGTTAAGCGGCAACACATCCGATAAATCACTATACCTCAAAAACGACAGTAATGCCAACGTAACACACCACTCTGCTAATGAAAAATCACTCCTAGAAAGGAGAAATGGTTAAAACTAGGGCTGATAATTCATGTTTATGTGTAATATTTATGTCAACACATTTACAACACGACACAATTAACCCAAATATAAACACAACATAATTAATAAACATGTTTCAAATATAAACACAAATACGACACGTCTAAAACACGTTTAACATGACACGATTAAAAAAATTTATTATATAAATTTTTATTAGATAAATTTTTTTAAATTTTGACTCACAAAATTTTAAAAATTAAATTTTTTTACTGTATAATTTTATTTTACTATAAACAAAACAGTCTTTATTTGTGTCCAAAATATAAAGAAGTCTTTATTGGTATCCAAAATATAACAATATTTCATTATTGAATACTTTAAACTGTATTTTCTACCAATATTTAAATTTTAACTAAACAAGATTGGACAAAAATTAATTGCAATGCCAACACTTGAAACACAAGGGACGCCCATGCTTATAAAAGAAAGTGATCGGGTAGTGTTTATATAGAGAAAAATGGAAGAAAGCCTCTCTTTGCTTCCTATGTGGGGTTCTTTAACCGAAACCTTAAATCCGTAATAAATATATAGAAGCCCTCTTTTAACAAAAAAACTCAATCCATCTGGGTGGTGGGCTGACAGCTTTCTCAACCTTGAGAGCAAGGTTCGACTCCTTGCAACCTCCAACCCATTTATGGCCCAATTAATATTCATGTAGTTCAAACATATTTATCTCGTATCGTTTTCGTCTCTTGTTATCGTGTCGTGTCTGAAGGGCTTGTTTAGAAGGGCTTTTTACAAGCTGTTTAAGTTTAAATGTTTAAACGTGCTATAGTAGGGCCTTGGCGTTGTACCGTCATCGTCATAACACACTAGCCACGGAAAGAGTGAGACAGCGACCCCCAAAACAACCGTGATAAAGATGAAGCGACTGCTCACCGGTCGGTCAGCTCATCGGACCCCATCATTACCATCAATCCGTCAAATGTACAACGCTATTTTAAAATCATCAAATAATAATATAGATAATACATATATATAGGTTTTCATAAAAAGGTTTTCATCAAATAGAATAATGAGGTAAACATAATATCATCTTTTATCGTTTTTCATCAATTTCCTAATTATTAAAAATCCTCATCACAAAACGTCTTCATAACATATCATCAACATTAATCTTTTTAATTTTGAACAATCATATTGCAGGTGAGAGATGTACTTACCTGATCTCTAGACTTACTCAATTTGGCCCAATTAATATTCATGCAGTTCAAACCTATTTATCTCGTATCATTTTCGTCTCGTGTCATCGTGTAATATCTGAAATTGCAGGCTCTAGTTAAAATAGAGAAAATACCGAGGGCTTGTTTAGAAGGGCTTTTTACAAGCTGTTTAAGTTTAAACGTTTAAACGTGCTATAAGCGTGTTAAACGTGTTAACACGAATCTAGCATGTTTATTTTCGTGTTATTCGTGCCAACTCATTTATGGCTTAATTAATATTCGTGCGGTTCAAACCTATTTATCTCGTGTCATTTTCGTCTCGTGTCATCGTGCCGTGTCTGAAATTGCAGGCTCTAGTTAAAATAGAGAAAATACTAAGGGCTTGTTTAGAAGGGCTTTTTACAAGTTGTTTTTGTCTTTTGGAGTACAAAAGCTACTTTTAGGAGTGTTTGGATGAACTGCCAGAAATTCTTTTGCTATTCAGAAGTGCTTCATGTCAAAGCCACATAATATAACTTCTCAAAAAAGTACTTCTGAAATAGACTTTAAAACTTATACAAGAGTATCAATAATACATTATAAGTTTGAATATAATATTTTTGTAACTTAAAAAAAATTGAAACTATTTTGACCCGTTAAAACTTTTTTAAAAATATAGTTTCAAACACTTACTGAAAAGTTACAGTTTTTATTTCTCTTTTTACTGACTAAAAGTAAAACCAAAGACATGCCAAACGAGCCCTAAATACGACATCATAATGGAAAATAATGAAAACAATAATATTGTATTACAATGAATATTTCTGGAAAAACGAAAAAGCCTAAAACTTTGAAACCGATGAGAGAGAGAGAAATCGAGAATGGTGAGGGTGATAATTTCCAGACTGATTATAGAGACAATCGATCAAATTTTGAGGTAACAACAAAAGAGAGAACTCTTAACTTCTAATTCAAAATTTTCAATTTCAAACTTCAAACATAATGTTTGAAAATTTTTATTTACATTCTTGGTGCTAACTATACACTATTTATTCATTCTTTTTTTTAATATATTGTTTCAAGTTTTAAAAATAAAAAAAAGGTAAAAAAAGAATTGCGGTAATTTATGAGATTAATAATATTATCTTCTGGAAAAATAATAATAACATTATTACGTCACTGATAAACAAAAATTCCTGGCTTTTGTCCAATGACAACAATAAGTTCGAAAAAAGTCAACAAAAAAGTTAAAAAGGAGAGAAATTTTTTAAACGTCAAAATACCATACGACAGTAAAACTATTGGAAATGGCAACGACTTTAAAAATGACAACAACAGTCAGTGTTCACACCACGTCTGACATACGAAAAGAACTTGAAGACAATATCAAATGAGAAACGAAAAAGTATCCATGAAGGGAGGTTAATTGTATTGTTGCATTCTAAATTTTAAAATTTTGAGCTTTTTTAGTTGTGGTAAACAAGACGTCAAATTTAAGGGTGTTTGACTAGTGGTGGAAACTATTAGTGGGAATCGTTTTTACTATAGTATGTGAGAGCTTTACATTATAGTAACTTTTTTTTTTTTTTTTTTACTGTAGCATGTAAGAGTTTTACAGTGTTCATAACTGAGTTTGTGGTGGAAACCACCCTTAGCTAAATAGGGGCTTAAAATTCATTGCAAATGTGGTCCAATAACTAATTAACTCAATTAATAAACAGAACTTACCAAGATTTTTACATAAATATATCCTAAACTTTTCATTTGTTTGTAGGTTGAACCCTGATTTTTTTTAAAATTGATATTTCAGACTTTAATTGTCGTCTATTAATTAATGTCTATTATTGATTGGATTGCATTTCTATATTATAAAATCTTTAAGGTCCTAAAATATCAAAATTAAAAATTTAAGGGACAACATGCAAATGACAATAAGTTCAAGTTGCATACAATTTATCCATTATGAAGCCAACATATGTATAATCTATTAACTACTATAGAAGAGGGACTATCTTCCCCTTTATTTTTTTAACGATAACGATAGGGTACATTAGTCCTTTTAACTTTAACAAAAATCCCGTTTTTTAGTTAAAACATCTTTTAACATTTTACCTATAAAGAAGTTTTATTTATCAATGCAGACCAGTAAAGTATTATTTTCTCTAATATGAACTTATTTTTTTTCGATAAATTGTCCCTCCTAGATAATTTTTCTCAATTGTATCCAAAGTCATTGTAAATCTTATAATTATTCTTTTATTTACTTTTTTTGGAATATCTCTTTTACTTCAACTTTTGGAGGTTAACGCATGGTTGCTTTTTTGCTTTATTTTTTTTAAAAAATCTAATGTTTTTAAATGTTTCTCATTAATATATTTTTTCTCCGATCTTTCTCAAATACATTCTGAATTAAACATTTTTTCATGGTTCTAACAAATTATTTTTTTCTTGTTGCCCACTGACAATTATTCTCAAATGTTTCCAAATTATTTTTTAAAATGTTATCTTAATTATTACAATTCAAGTATCATGTTCAAAAACCATATTTTGGTGTTGTTAATATTATTTAAGACTTTATAAATAGGGTTTTATGCGCTTTGTGTCCACTCACTTTCAGATTGTAAGCCTACAATCGTGATTGGATTGGAGTTCACTCTCCTTTTTTATTTAATTTTTTATAGAAATTTCAACTTATCGTATATAACTTTGCATCTCTATGCTTGGAAATGCAAATGTTGTATATGTTGAAGTTCAGTTCAAATTATAATAAAGTTGAATAATAAACAATAGAAAAATATATTATCATAGTAAAGTTTATGAGGTTGTTTCTAACATTTATAACAACATAAAACAATAAAACGGAAGCGAATATAAGTTCAAGTCATACCTTCAGCCATTAACTTTATGCTCTGCAAATTTGGCCCGACACCGATAATGTTTTACGTTGTGTTTTTAGATTTTTTATGAGCACTCGCAACTCTCCCTTAAATAGAGTAATGTGTTAGAATTGCGTGCTCAAGGACTCAAACGGATGATTTAAATAAAAAATCATGACCATTACATGGTTAAGGCAGTTTTTATTGAGAGACAAAAACTAATGGCAGTTGATGATGGTTATATGGGCCACCTCATGAAAACATTCCAAGTAGACCAATCTGGAATCCAACAACATCAACAAAAATTTTTGAAATACATAATAACATGAAATATTTTTATCAGTAATGACGTTGGCAAGACTTGTTTGAGGCACGTTTAACATACTAGTTGTATTAGATCCACAGACATATTAAGCAAGTCACTATAAATTGGATTTCATCAACATGTAAACACAAGGGCCTTTATGTTATTTTATAAATTTTCTGTTTTAAGCGCCAATTTTGAAACATATTTGTCGTTTTTTTTTTTCATAATATTACTAGTCATTTAAATTTATTGTTTGTACTATTTTTAATTCCAAAATCTTTTGATTCTATTTTTTAAAAATTAATTATTCGCAGCACTCATTTTGCCTTTTTCCACGTTATGATATGTTGATCATTATCATAAATATTCATGACATTTTTTATTGATAACGTTTGCATAATTTATGTAAATATTGACAGCATTCCAAATTTTCAACCTTATTTTATCATCATAAAGTTGCGACGTTTATGCTCTTATTTATTGATTATCGTAAAAGATTTATTGTTCAATTTTGCTGATTATGATGTTTAACATTTTCATAAAGGTGCAATCCTTATAATGATGACAATTGCCACCATACACAATGTTCCAACCTTTTCAATTTCAAATCTCAATACATTATCACAAAATTATACATATGATTTTAAATAATTTAATGGTAAAATTATGACTCTTGAGAGTGGTGTATTATACATATAATTTTAGATAGTCGTCTAATAAAGAAAAATAATGAACAATTTTAAAGTGAACATTGATTTTTTGATACTAGTAACATCATATCAGTTTTTTTTTTTTTTTTTTTTTTTGAGATTTCGATGATAGTGGTATCAAATTGGAGGAAACATTTCATTTCGAGATAAAAAATATACCACAATGCTTCCTCTGTGGTTTGGTATATTTAGTTTTTCAAAATTACTTATATATGTAATTGATAATATAACTAACTAGAGCACACAACAATCACCAAGACGTGTAATTTAAAATTTGATATTTGAATAATTAATCTAAAGGGTTAACTATATAATAATACCTCCTAGTTTTAGTTTTTTTTAATTTGTCTTTCTATTTTTAAAAATATCTTTGAAATTAAAAAAAAACTAGTTTCAATTTCATCCTTAAAAATATAAAAAATAGATAAAACAATATAATTACCTTTAAATAGTTATGAAAAATATTTTATAGAATTAAAAAACATAAAAACTCCTAAGAAAATCAAATTTAAAAAAAACTTAAGTTTTGTGACTTTTGAAATATAAAAACTATTTTTAGAAAATTTTCTCAAGAAAAAAATGTATTTTAAAAACAAATTCGATCTTATTAAGGATATATTGTTTTATCTTAATATTTTTTAGTACAAAAAATCTGTGAGTGATAAAATTGAAACAAGTTTTTCAAATTCAAAGAATTCATTTGTGGTTTTTTAACATAGAAGGATGAATTGAAAAATAACAAAAACTAGAAAATATAGTTATATAATTAATCCTTAATTTAAATACTAGTTAAATTTGAATTTTAGATATTTATATCTTAAATATTTAAGATAGATAATTATTGGAATCATATTATTTAAATTAAAATTGGTTTTGAGTTGAGTTGAGTTGTCCAAGATGAACCAAAATATCAGAGGCTTATCTCTAAGCCTGCTTGATTTTTCTAGGGAATTTTCCCTGTGCTTGGCGGAATTCCACAGTGTGGAATGAGTGATGTGGCAGAGTTTTTTATTTAAAAAATCAGGAGATAATTCTTGTGTTTTGAAAATGGACTTTTGACGTGTCCAACCTGTATTTTAAATAGGCACTTAGAGCTTTAATTTATTCTCAATCTACAAAAATGTAAATTTCAGAAAAAGAGAGCTCTAGTCGCTCATCTCTAGTGATTACAAATTCTTACGCACTTTAATAGTTTTGTATATTTTTACTTTTGATAGAATTATGACGTTTAATTCACAACAAAGAATTATACTTTTATTTTATTTCAATCGAGTTTGAACCATGATTAGAAGCAATCATGCACTGCAATTTTTTTACGTTAGACACATATATTTGACTATTAAAAAATTAATCCAACGGTTAAAACAAAAGTTACCCGTGGTACAAAAATAAAGTTCCTACCATAATGGCTCCAAATTTGAGGTGAGTTTTGAGTTTCTTGGAATGTTGTTCTACTTGTGAGGTTTCTGTAAGTGTCTTCATTTGGGTGTCAAATCTTTGATTGTACTGAGAAAGATTGAAGAAAAATATTGTTTGCGATGAGAGAAAGTTTTGCCCTTTCGGTTCGGCTTTTTGGTTAAGATATTTGATGGATCAACCCCGGAGGTTTCTTTCTTTTTCTTTTACAGGGAATGTTGACGAATTTGCTCCTAATTTTTTTTAAAATTTTTTGGATTTCTTTTAGTTATTGAATTATTTTTGTTTGATTTTTAGTTAATTAATATTTAATGATGTTATAATATAGACTATTAATGGCATGTTTTTACAATTTTTTAGGGAAAAAAAATTGATTGATCAAAGAGTAAAAACGTAGGGTGTACTTTTTTGAAAAAAATTAAAGTTTGAGGGCATCCCATGTGGAATTTGGATGAAACTCATGGGAAAAAAAGATACATTATGCAAAGATATGGTCTTTTCCTACTTATGACATTAAAATCTGCATAATCTTCACACATTATATTAAAAAGATTAACTTCAGAAAAAAAAAAGGAATTAAAAAAAAAGATTGACTAGAATTTCACATTTGCAGAGAATTATTCGTTTCTTCCAAAAATTATATATGTGGAATTATATCAAGAGAAACAAATTGTCTGTATAAACAAGAGGGGAAAAAAAAAACGACAACGTATATTACAAGATTGAATACGTCGTCTTCATGGTCTCCTGGTCAAAGAATCTTATCATTGCATTCAAAACAAATTTAAAAGCTTCAAGACAATTTGTTTTGAATCTTGGAATCTTAGAATACTCTTTTAAAGGTATTCAAAGAATCTTAGAATACTCTTTTAAGTAAATATTTAATAACAAGCCATGGAACATTTTATTTTATTTTTTTCGTTACATTTGGTATCAAATTCATGTTCACACAATCTTCTGGAAAACCTCAAGAGAACATCATAACCTAAACTAGAAATTACAAAGTAATTAGCTGACTTTTTCACAGAGATGATATCAGACAATGTATTTAAATGATAGAAAAGATAATAGCAATGACTCATCACTCAATTCTAAATTCATTCAAGTCACCGTTGCCTTACCACATGCATTCAATGAATCTCTCTCTCTCTCTCTCTCTCTCTCTCTCTTAATTCATGGAACTTTTAAAGAAATAAAGAACCCTCCAAATTTCTCTATCTTTGACTAGGATAGTCTTTTATTTCCTACGTAATTAAAAAAACTGCCAAATAGTTGATTAAATCAATCAGTTGCTTTTGAGTGGAAGATTCTAACTCTTCGAGTTAGGTTTTATCGCTAAGCTTTACCTACAACGACAATCAAGCGCTTGTTCTACTTAACAAGGTTTTGGATTTGTTATTTTTCAAAGTTGTTTGGACAAGCCTACAACGACAATCAAGCGCTTGTTATGCTTACCAAGGTTTTGGATTTGCTATTTTTCAAAGTTGTTTGGACAAGCCCCTCTCCTCTACTGTTCTTTTGGAACCTTCCCTTCAACGTAATATGTAGAAATAAAAACCAGAGTATAAACAATTATTGAACGTAACATTAATGTTAGAAACATGTAACACTAAGAAATTTACGTTGCAAAACGTAACAAAAACTTCGTTAAACCTCCCAAATGTTAGTGTTATATTTAGTGATTGTCATATTACGTTTTTAACTTGTATATATTAAGTTAGAGGGATCTACTTGAAAGGACCTTCCCGGCGGTGCTTCCCTCCTTGAATTATTTGGTCATGCAATGCTTATTGAATACAAAGGACCAAATTAATTTCGACTCTATCAGAGTTCACAATCATCTCGCGGCACCGGGCGTGGCTGATCCATCTACAATGGGGGGAGCGATGCACAGGGAAAAAGTATAGATAAGAGAATATGAGCTCGCATAGCTCTTTTTTTTTTTTTTTTAAGAAAGCCTGACCAGTGAGAAAAAATCGCTTGAGAAATTATCTTCGCTTGCGGGGACAACAATAACTACCCTCCCGCTCTTTTCTTTCTTTAGGCCACCTTTTTCTGTCTAAAGGAGGGGTTGGCATGTATGATAACCCTTCATCGCAAGGGACAGTGGAAAATGTGTGTGTGTACATATATAAAAACTTGTTATTAATAGTTACGTTTTTAATGATTATGAATCTAATAAGGTTATAGTTTAACAATAATTGATGATGTGGTGTGATAAGAATTCATTCTCATTAACTATCATAATTTTTTTTGTCAACTACTTAACAATTACAATCTTTCGATTTATATCATACGATTAATAATAACAATATACATTGAAAATCTAATCATTAAAACCAAACTTATATATATACAAACAATATATATATATATATATATTTGTTAGGTGAGAAATGGAAAGAAAAATGAACGAAAATGGTTAAGTGATGCGGAGGCAGCAAAGAAAAAGGCACAATACCACTTTTAAGAAGGATTAAGAAGAAAGAAGAGAAAAAAAAAATTACAAAAACAGGGGAAAAAAACTAATAACACACATAAAAGTGCAGAAATACAATACTGAAGAGGGTAAGAGATGGAAAACTACAATAAATATAAGAAATAAAAAGATATTTACAAAGGCATATTTGAGGTAAAAATATTTGAATGGGTGGTTATAAAAGAAATCTAATTTCACATGTGGGAATTGTATGAAAAGTACTTGAGTTACTATATATATTTGTAAAAATATATATATGTTAACTCAGAAATTAGAAAAGAAAAAATAATTTAATGAAGTGATATGAAAATATTAAAAATATTATGTGGAAAATGCAAAAAGAAAGCAAAAAAAAAAAAAAGAATAAACCAAAAAATGAAAAATACAAATAAAAAGTATCTCATATGAACTTTTTTCTGTTTATATATGTTATGACTAAGACTAAAAATTCGTGACAAGTGTGGTAGAATTAAAACTTTTGAGCTAAATTTATAGCATATAAGAATTTTATATTATAGTAATTAAAAATTTTAGTTATTTTGTCAAAAGATTATCTACCTTCCAGAAAGTTGTTTAGTTTTGTGTACCATTCCCTACGTGGATGATCATGATCATAATAATAATAATAATAATAATTGTTATTATTATTATTATTATTATAATAATGGCCATTTTGCTGAGTCATGTATTCTGCAACTCAAGCGTCCGTCATCTTTCTCTGCTCTCATGCGAGATAAAAATATTCTCTGTTTTCTCCAATTGCTTTCTCAACGGGTTTTGTGATGCAAGACATGACGAATTTGTTTTCATTAACGTCTTGTTCAAGATCACCCATCTCTTTCCCAGCCAGGTTACTTTTCTCTCTTTACCATAAGTTAAGATCAGCTTTCCTTATTTTCTTGTCTTTATAGTCAGAAACACGTGGTCTGTGGTATCACTGCCCATATTCAAATTTAATTGGTGCAAACCTTATATCTTGTGTAATATATTTATGATTATTCCTTAATATTTTTTTATCAAGTGGTATTATATTTGTAATTACAATAAATTTGACAATTTTTTACAGCTATTTGGCAGAATGTTGTTGATGTAATAGCCTTGAATAACTATTCAGCTTCATCTAATCACAATTCGATTGTAGTTTTAGTTCGTAAGATTTTGCGATCCGACCTGGTAATTTTGAAGAAAATTATATGTTATGCCACGTTTATAAAAATATATCTTTATTCATACCACGCTTAAAAAAATTGTATTACACTACAACTCATATTATATGTATAAGTTATACCATATTTAACATGTATGATATCTATAAAAGATAATAATAATTTTTAAATGATTATTCATGAAAATTCTCTAAATTGTTATTTTAAGAATGCACTTTTGTTCTATTAGTACGAATTGTTATTTCAGTATGGATCTAATTTATAATTGGTGCAATTCTATATCAAGTGCTGTAATTTTTCTAACATTTGTAAAAAAATTAATTCAACGACTTAAAAAATAGTTTTTACCAATAGCGTAAAATACGATTCTTACCGCATAAGTTCTTAAATATCGAGGCGACTTTGAGTTTCTTGGAATGCTGCTGTTTAGATGATGATTTCCGTTAGCGTTTCTTTGGATGGGAATCTTTGATTTTGGTTATCCTGTGAAAGTCTGAAGAATAATATTGTTTGCGAAAAGAGAAAATTTTGCCCTTTCGGTTTGACTTTTTGGTTAAGATTTTTAATGGATCAACCATGGAGGTTTCTTTTTTTTTTTTTTACCCCACGCGGTAAACGGGCTTAGCCATGGAATGTTAATATACAGGGAATCTTGTCGGGTTTGCACTAATTTTTATATATATATGTATATATATATAAAAATTTTAGACTCCTTTTTAGTTTTTTAAATATTTTTGTTTGATTTTAGTTAATAAATGTTTTCTGCTGTTGAAAGCGTTTTGACATTTTTTTAGTAAAAACATAGTTTGCCAAAAATTTAATTGATCCTAGAGTTGTTTTCGGATCTTAAAAAAAGTATGGAACTTTTTTAAGAAATTAAAATTTGTAGCATCTTAGGCGATACTTTTGATGAAACTCGTTGGGATTTCCCCCCAAAAAAAGTGCAAAGATGTGGTCTTTTTTTACTTATGACTTTAAAATCTGCATAGTCTCCATACAAATATAGGAAAGAGATTAACTTTAGCAGAAAATAAAAAATTAACTAGAATTTCATCTTTGCAGACTCTGTGCCAAGATTTTGGAATTACGACCGGTGCATTACACTATAACCTACTTTTATTTTATACTATAATCTATAAAAACTTTACGATGCAACAGTTTCAACTATATAATTAGAACGGGATTGTGAAATGCATCTATTATAAATACAAAATTTTTTCTTGCTTCCATAAATAATACTAAAAACAAAATATTACAAGATCAAATAAGTCGTCTTCATCATCTCGTGGTCAAAGGTTAAACTTGCTAAGTTGTTATCCATGACCAAAGAATCTTAACATTGCCGTCAAAACAAATTTGGAAGCTCCAAAACTTGAAAAGTTGTCTAGAATTCAAGTTTCAAAGTTGACTTCTATAACTCAGTAACTTTGCTTTACCTCAATTTCTTGGCGAACAAACTCACGGCTGTCTTTTTCTTTTTCTTCTTTTATTAAATATTTAATAACAACCCATGGAACTTTTTTTTTTTTTGGTTTAAATTTGGTGACAAATGTGACGTTCGCATTAAAATCTAGTGGAAAATTGGAGGAGGACATTTTGAACATCATAATCTAAACTAAAAATTACCAAATTATTAGCTGACTTTTCACAGAGATGATATCAGAAAATGCACTTAAATGATAGAGAAGATAATAGCAATGACTCATCACTCAATTCTAAAATCATTCTAAAATCATCTCTCTCTTTCTCTCTGTCTCTAATTCATGGAACTTGTAAGGAAATAAATTTGCCTCCAAACTTGATTCTTTGACTCGGTAGGATAGTCTTTAATTTCCTACGCAATTAAAAAACTGTCGAATTGTGTATTAAACCAATCAGCTGCTTGTTCTTTCTTTTTTTTTTTTTTTTTTTTAACTTGGGTCCAAAGATTTAAACTTTTCACCTTTAGGTGAAGTGGAGTGCAGTTTCTAACATTAGGCTATGCCATCAACCACAACCAGATGCTTATTTTGGTCACCAAGGTTTCGGATTTGTTATCTTTGGGAGTTGTTTGGGCAAGCCCCTTTAGTCTACTGTCATTAACCCTTTCTACCCTTTATTCAAGTCTTTTCTATTGTCTCTCTAAGATATTCTCTTCAACGTAACATGTAGAAATAAAGAACGAAACATAACAGTCATTGAATGTAACCTTAACGTTGTAAAGATATAACACTAAGAAATTTACAATGAAGAACATGACAAAAATTTTGTCACATCTCTAAAATGTTAGTGTTATATTTAACGAATGTCATCTTACGTTCTTAACTTCTACATGCAAGAAATGTCATTCTTTCAAAATTAATTCCTAGTAAATATTAAGTTTTGAAAATATTTATAATAAATGTTAAATTTATTATATATTATTTACCCTTTTATTTATAGTGTAAATAATTTTTATTTACACAATAAATTGATCTATGGTATAAATAATATATTTATTTCCTTGTTTATTATGTAAATATTTCTTATTTATATAGTAAATAAGTTGTTTGCATTGTAAATCTGATATTTACTATAAATATTTTTAAAACCTAATATTTATCTAAAAGTTTCAAAATTTTGATATTTTCCTTCTTTTTCTTCGAAAAAAAATATGTTAGTCGAGAAATTGAAAGACAAAATTAAAGTCAAACGCTTAAGTGACGCGGAGGAAACAAAGAAAAAGGCACAGTACCACTTTTAAGAAGGATTAAAAGGAAAGAAGAGAAAAACAAAATTACAAAAACAAGAAAAAGAAACTAATAACATGTATAAAGTGTAAAAATATAATACTAAGTGGGTAAGAGATGGAAAACTACTCAAGAGTATTTTTAAGAAATAAATATATATATATATTTACAAAGGCATATTTGAGGGAAAAATATTTGAATGTGCGGTTACAAAAGAAATCTAATTTAACATGAAAGAGGGATTGTAAGAAAAGTGCTTGAGTTGCAATATATATTCGTAATACACACACACACATATATATATATATATATATATATATATGTTAGCTGAGAGATTAGAAAAGGAAAATATAATTTAATGAAGTGATTTGAAAATATATAAAATATCAGGAAAAAAATGCAAAAAGAAAGCAAAAAATGAGAATAAACAAATTTGAAAAACAAGAATGCAAATAATAAAAAAAAAAGTATATCATATGAACTTTTTGCTGTTTATATATGTTAGGGCTAGGATTAAGATTATCTACCTTCCAAAACTTTTTTTTAGTTTTTAGTAAATAACTGGTTGAACTCACGTGCTATGTTCGTGGGAGTAATTCGGTTGGTTCTCTGTACATGTTATTTAAGCTTTGCTTATTGAGTCCTTGCGTTTTTTAATTTAATGCTAAATATATTAGTCAGTTGTTAGTTGATATAGAACAAGCACATTTTTATGGGTTTTGCTTTTAAAATAGTAAGGATTAGACAACACAAAAATAAAACAGAGACATATATTAAAAAAGTATATTTCAATAAGAACATGCAGAGAAAAACTATTTAAAAGAAGTGCACTAAAAAATGATTAGTAGAGGATCTTTTTGCAAAATAAAAATAAAAGAATAAAAAAATTAAGCTTGAATATATATATGAAAGATACTATGTTCACAAAAATAAAAGAAAAAATACACCTTAAAATTACGATAATAGGAACACATTAGAGAAAATGCATTTATTAGAAAAAAAAAACAATTGAAAGAATTGCATGAAAAAACTTTTAAAAGGAGACGTATTTTTGAAAGGGAAAAAAAGATCATTGTAATGAGCTAATTAGAAAATCTCAAAAACATATTTTAATAAGAACAAACAATAAAAAAATCAAAAAAAGTATATAAAAAAAATTGTAGAATCCTCAAAACAATAAAATTATAGAAATCATATGGGCACATTCGAAAGAAATGGTTTATTAGGAGAAAATGACTAAAGAATAAGAGAACAAAATAAAAAAAATAAAAAGAAAATTGCTCCAACAAAAAAGAAGCAGGTTCGATAATGGGGATAAATTAGTAAAAAGAATTATTTTGTTGGTATTTGAAAACAAAATAATTGAGGTTGTAAAAGAGGAGAAAAATATTCTCTTGGAAAGAAAAATAAAAACTTAACAGATATAAATAGCGTAAAGCTCTCACGTAGTACAATAGTAATAAAAAAAATTACTATAATATAAAACTTTTATATGTTATAATAAAATAAATTCTAACCAAAATACCTTATATTATTAACGTAGGAAAAGGGTTGATGATGCAATAGAAGAAACAAGAAATTGAAAAAAGAGAGAAAAGGACAAAAAAAAAACCTAAAAGTAAAAAAAAGAAAGCGCCCCAAGGCGCTTTTATATATTGTTGTGATGATGTTGGTCACAATAATGATAATAATTATAATGATAATAATAGCCTTTCCTTAGCCATTTTGCTGACTCATGTATTCTGTGACAAAAACTTCCCTCGTTTACCAAATGCCTTTCTCACTTCTCATGCAATATAAAAATATTAACTATAAGTTTTCTCCGATTGCTTTCTCAACAGGGCTTGTGATGCAAGACATGACGAATTTGTACATATTAATGGCTTGTTCAAGATTACCCATCTCTTTATTCCATCTCCACCATGACATAAGATCAACCATTTCAGCCTTCCTTGTTTTGTTGTCTTTGTTGTCAAAAACATGTTGTCTGTGATAGTAATGTCCATATTCATATTCAATTCAATATTTCTTTTCCACTTTATTTCACTTTTTCAAAAATTTTTAATCAAAGAGTTGGCTCTTATCGGCAAAAATGACGAAGAAGCTACCAGGAAAAAGCTGATTTATACTCAAAAGTCAAATAAGTTCGACTTCTGGAAAATTTTTTAATGGTTTGTCTGGCAGGTATTCGACGTTATGTTTCAGTTAAAAATCTACGCAAAGATGTTACCAAGAGATTTCCCGTTACCTGAATTTTCCTTATTGTTAAAAAAAAAAATAAACTAATCAAAATATAGTCGTTGTTTGCTTCTTAAGCCGTGTTACTTGAGCCAGAAGTAAAACTGCTCACTACTATATAACTGCAGAGTTTTAGTTAGTCATAAACACTAAACACCACCCCACCCCAAAACAAAAACAAAAAAAAAAAAAAAACCCACTAAACACCGAATGTCTCTCTTCAAATTCAGAGATACATGCTAAGTTGAGAAAGGGAAAGAGAGAATTCATGGCAGAGAGTCCAGTGAACTTTCTGATCGAAAAGCTGGCGACCCTTTTTGACAATGAGGTCAATCTGTTAAGAGGGATACGGGAAGAAGTCGTGTATTTGAGAGGGGAGCTGGAACGGATGAGGGCCTTCTTGAGGATAGCAGATGCATTGCAGGAGAGCGACGAAGAGCTCAGTGTGTGGGTTAAGCAAGTCAGAGACATTGCACACGAAGCTGAGGATCTTCTCGCAGAGTACACACTTCTTCAAGGACATGACCACGGAACTGGGTTCTATGGCTCTCTCTGTAAACTCGCCTGCTGTGTAAAGAACGCGAAAGCTTGTTATCGGATTGCAGCCGACTTGAAGAGCATCAACTTGAGGCTTAGAAAAATCAGCGAGGTTCACAGGAGACTTCGCTATAAGTTCAGCAGAGTGGAACAAGGTTTGGGCTCGGCTGGTGCTTTCAACACTTGGAAGCATCGGCCCGACGATGCCCTTCTGTTAGACAAAACAGATTTGGTGGGAATCGATGAGCGCAAGAAGCAGCTTGTTGGGTGGCTGATCGAGGGTGGTTTGGGGCGCGAAGTTGTTTCTCTAGCTGGACAAGGAGGGATGGGGAAGACCACCTTAGCAAAGCAAGTCTACGACGATGCAGAAGTGAAAAAGAATTTTAAAGTACGAGCATGGATCACTGTTTCTCAATCTTTTGAAATCGAAGACCTCCTCAAGGACATGGTTGAACAACTCTTCAAAGCGATAAAAAGAAGAGTGCCACAAGCAGTTGGCAGCATGAACAACAATCGTCTGAAGACAACAATTAAGGAGCTGCTGCAGAGAAGAAGGTATTTGATCGTTTTGGATGACGTGTGGCACTTGCATGCCTGGCGTGCGGTTCAATATGCTCTGCCTAATAACAGCTTTGGCAGCAGAGTTGTGCTCACCACTCGTAATACCGACGTAGCCACCACCGCTGGCATAGAGTCCGAAGGCAAGACGTATAACTTGGAGCCTTTGCCCCCATCGGAGTCGTGGGACCTTCTTTGCAGGAAGACATTCCAAGGCAATACATGTCCTCCTCACTTGGTGGAAATATGTAAATACATTTTGAAAAAATGTGAAGGATTACCTCTTGCAATCGTGGCTATCAGTGGTGTTTTGGCTACAAAGGATACGCGAAGGATTGACGAATGGGATATGGTTGCTCGTAGTCTTGGGGCGGAAATTGATGGCAACGACAAGCTCAGGGATTTGAAAAAGGTTCTTTCACTTAGTTTCAATGATCTACCATATTATCTCAAGTCCTGTTTCTTGTACTTGAGCATCTTTCCCGAGGATCATCTCATAGAACGTATGAGGTTAATTCGTCTGTGGGTAGCGGAGGGATTCATCGAAGCGAAAGAAGGCAAAGAATTGGAAGAGGTAGCGGATGACTATCTCAACGACCTCTTGAACAGAAGCTTGATGCAAGTGGCAACCACCACAAGTGACGGAAGGGTCAAAACTTTTCGGATCCACGACCTTCTCCGAGAGATCATCATTTCAAAATCAAGAGATCAAAACTTCGCTGTGGTTGTGAAAGAACAAAGTGTGCAGTGGTCTGATAGAGCTCGACGCTTATCGGTTCATTACACTTTGCAACATCTTCAACCGAACAGGTCAGTCTCCCAACTACGCTCTCTCTTCATGTTTGAAGTGGTGGAGAAATTACGCCTGCATACATTATTTCCTGGTGGTTTTCGGCTACTTTCAGTGTTAGATTTGCAAAATTCCTATTTAAAGAAATTTCCTGTTGAAGTTGTTAACTTATATTACTTGAAATATTTGAGCTTAAGAAATACCAAAGTGAAAATGGTTCCAAGATTTATTGGGAAGCTTCATAACTTGGAGACCTTAGATCTCAAGCATTCTCAAGTTACTGAACTACCTGTTGAGATACTGAAGCTCCAACGACTGCGCCACCTCCTGCTATATCGAAGTAAATTCGTCTCTCATGAACTTTTCGACTCCAGATCCGGTTTTAGAATTATGGCAAATATAGGAGTTCTGCAATCCCTCCAAAAGCTCTGCTCCATTGAGGTAAATCAAAGCTGTTGCAACATGGTGAAGGAGCTAGGAAATCTAAATCAATTGAGACGGCTAGGCATTCTGAAGCTGAGAAGCGAAGACGGGAAAGTTCTTTGTTCGTCTATCGAGAAGATGAGCAATCTCCGTGCGTTGTCTATAGCTTCAGTCGAGGAGAAAGAGATCATTGATTTGCAGTACCTTTCAACTCCTCCGGTCTTGCTTCAGCGGCTTTACATGAGAGGGCGTTTGGAAATGTTGCCTCATTGGATTCCCTCTCTTCATAGCCTTGTCAAGTTATCCTTAAAATGGAGCAGGTTAAGGGATGATCCGCTGGTATACCTTCAGTATATCCCCAACCTTGTTCATCTTGTACTGTGTCAGGTATTCACTGGACACAAATTGTGCTTCCGGGCTGGCGGGTTCAAAAAACTCAAGATCCTGGGATTGGATGAGTTTGACGAGCTCAAATGTATACAAGTGGAGCCTGGAGCGATGGCGTTTCTTGAAGATCTTAGTATCCGACGGTGTCGGTTTCTGGAGAAGGTTCCCTTGGGCATCGAGCATCTAACCAAGCTGAAACTGCTCGAGTTTTGCGATATGCCTGCAGAATTGTTCAACACTCTTCGCCCCGATTGGAAAGATAGTGAATATTGGAGAGTGGCTCACATCCCGGAAGTGTATTCGACATACTGGAGGGAAGGAGAATGGAAAGTCTACTCATTGGAGAGTGACGGTGAGAATTGTCCCCTGCCCAGCACAGCCATAAAGACCCATGAACGTCATACTCGTTGGAAATGACTTTTCTTACAGGTGGGAATTCTCCAACTCCTTGTGGTATTTGTGAATGACATGTACATACTTGTGATCATATTTGTAAATCACAAAGAAACATGATCATACTTGTGATCATATTTGTAAATCAAAAAGAAACATGATCAGTAAATAACATGTTTATACTTGTGATCATATTTGTAGATCACAAAGAAACATGATCAGTAAATAAAGAAACATGGTTTTAAATAACAGGCATATAGTTGTGCTTATATTTGTAGACCATAAAGACACATTGACCCTTAAACGTGTAAATTTTCAGGCTCATTGTTTTTTAAATGCTGTGTACATAGTTTTGGTGCTTACTTCAAGATGTCTGTGAAGCATCACATATATGACAGGTTAGCTTACCTTTATAATACTTGAATCGTTCTTGTACAAAAATGACTTGTTTTTCTGATACACTGAACTGCTGGTCCCAAGTCCACAAATTAGTTTTGCAAATTTAAAGCATTGCGGCTTTGTCAATGATGGCTACAATCTGAGTTCCATCATTTGTGCTTTTTCCAGTGTGTATGATTTTTGCAGTGTTCTCTTCACTTTGACCATTAAACATGAAGGGCATATTTTATTTGTCATGAACGAGAAAGGGAAAAATAGGAGTATTTTCCCCTATCCGCTATTCATATTTTTACTTACCAAAAAAACAAATCAATACTCAGAACTTTTGATCAGATAGTGAAGACAAACGCCATTTACCACCGAGTTAAACAATGTTGTTTTATTATTTATAATGGTTTGAAGTGTTAAACTTGTGTAGTTTTCCACATCAGAAAGAAATAGTACGTTACTTTAGATCTGGAGGGATTAGGTTTTTTTATTTTTTATTTTATTTTTTGGTGCTTCTTGTTTGGCATGTTTCCCTCCACTGTTTTGGCCTCCTCAATAATGAGTCCTATATCGTTACATATAGAAAAATGATAAATTCCAAAAATTTATCCTCAACATGGGCTTAATTGTGACTTCAATTTGACCATCTGCTTCTGGGAGGTACAAATTTAGAGCCGAGTTGAAAGTCAAGGTATTCAACGACCTCTTTATCCATCGCACTTCAAAACTATGACAATCTAGTTACTGCAAGCTTGCCAACTATGTTTGTCTGTTTTGTTTCAATTGCTCAGTTTCAATAACGATACATTAACCGTTAACGCAACGGCGCCTGGAACCACGGTGCTACTCTTCGGGTACACATCCAATGGCCAACCCTTGCCAGTCAATCGAGCCTTGGATATGAAATAATATCTCCAACATAATTTATAGAAATAGATTCTTTTTTTTTTTTTTAAGTACAATGGCATTAGTCAGGAATTATGATCTGAACAACATCGAGACCATTCATGCACACGTCTTTGGCCTCTCAAAATTTTATAGCTCGGAGGCGCGTTTTAGCAGCCTCATCAAAATCAACTAGAGCTGACCCTCCAAAAATACAAAAATGGGATTTCTAGCCCCAAGTTCGCAATTTCTGACGGCCGTTTTAACGACCAAAAATAACCAACATAAACTGCACAACAAAATTTACAAACGACTCGAGTCAACACAAGATGTTCTATAATATGTAATCTCCCATATATGTGAAAACCCGTTTTTTAAAAACTCGAGCCAAGTCAACTACTTCTGATTTCCTGATCATGTTAGCCATGCCATCAAACTGGTCACTTGTTTGATCTTTTCTCGACAACCTGTTCGCAATATCAATGGTCAAGCTAGCCATATCTCTGCTTTTTGTCAACAATTGCAAGGCAGTGGCAGAATAGGCAGGGTTTGATACAAGTCTATTAAGAAGTATTAGAGCCTCTCGCATTAGCAAGGTCCTGCAAAACAACGTTTACCATATGAATACGTACGCATCAAGAGGAAGAAATGGATTAATAATTGGATAATACTAATTAAAAACAAAAGAAAAGAGGCTAATTATTCAACCTTGTACTTCATATATTGCAACCAAAAAGCGTAGGTCTAGATCAAACTATAAAATCACTCAAAACAAAGTAAAATCCAACTTTATGAAAGAGGTTTTTGACAGTAGAAAATTACTGGTTCTGCTGTTCGCAAGCGAAATCAATATGATGAAAATTTCCTATTAAAGTGGTACATGGAAGATGTCTAAAGAAAGTTAAAGACTACGCAAATGCATGGACATAAACGAATATGTGATTTTACACAAGAATTACCTCTCTTTATATACTTCCGGGGAGTTGGCAATAGCAGTTGCTTCTATGTCCATCTCTGACACCAATACTTGCAAAATTAACATAAGAAAGTTTGCATCTTTAGACAGCTTATGACTAACAAGAATGTCAAAGCCAGATTCTCCGGATGAAGCCAAGAAAGCCAACAAAACAATTGCATTCCTTCGAAGCTTAAAGTCCTGAAAAGTACAAAAATCTCACAAGGATGATACTAAACACGTGTGCTTTAATCTTGGGCATGATCACAAAAGTATCAACTGGTATCACTTTATTTCAGTTTATGTTTTATTTATTGTACAGGCTAGCTCCTTGTTAATTTCTAGGTTGTTTAATTTTTTTTTTTAACCTCCCCTAATACTAAATAAGCCAGCTATAATAGACTACCAGCTCCCAAATAATGAAGAAAAAAATATTTATAACTGGGTTTTTTTCCTCTTTTTTCCCCCCTCTCTTCTTGATTCTAATTGCATCCTCACTCCCTTTCACTCTCTCCTCCCCCTTCTTCCAACTTTTAGGAAATGCATCACAAAACAGTGCTGCAACAGAAATATATTTTCGCAGGATAATTTTTAATTCAAGCACTAAGGATCCTTGAAAGTCAAAATTCAAATCTTTCAGAATCCGTAACAACTTTTGGATCTGAAATTCAACGTCAGAATCCCAAAAATATTAAGTTTGATTTGACTGAAAGCCTTATGATATTGGCTCGGTGAAGATCAGTAGGCAAAAGCCTCAAATTATAGATCGCCCAAAATTAACAGTGAAATAGGAGATGTAAATTATAAGTGCTCGGGATGAGAAACTTAGGATGATCCAGTGTCCATAACATGAGCCCCACCTCTAAATCATTTCCAGCGCATGACATACAATCAGCCAAGCTCTGAAGGGTTAAAGTGAACTTTTGAAAAGCTGAAGTATCTTCGGTCGTGTCATCCATGAAACCAGTAGACATTCCCTCCGTACAACCAGAGCAGAACGTAACCAGTAGTTTTGGACCTTCACATGACAAAAATCACAAGCTGTCAGAACGGAATACAAGCACAAGAGAACGTCCAACATTAAACTTCCAACTGTAGCACTGCATCAACAGAACAAAATAGCCTGAATAGTGGTCAGTCCTAACAGCATAGAACAAGATACAGGCATCGTGCACAAGAAGGCCAGCAATAAGTAAATAAAACAATTAAAACAGGTGAAGGTAAATACAATTTAGTAGAAGATACAGCAGCTGAATCGAGTGCTTCTGAACATGCAAGCCAGCTTCCTTTCTGAGCAGCTGTGAGATACTTTCAAACACCTGGGTATTGCCAAACCTGTTTTCAGTGATGCTTCATTAAGAATTAAAGAGTACCAATTATGTTGAAAACACAAAACCAAAAAAGAGTAAAAAATTGTATCACTTAAAAGGGAAAAAGAAATGTATCACTTACTTTTCTCTATCAGTACAAGCATTACTTCTTGCTAGAATAATGTTCATAATAGACACAGCTTCTACCCTTACAATTTCTTCTGTCCTTCTCATGGCAATTTGAAGCACTAATTGAAAAAGAGAGAGCCAGTTTATACGAGAAACCGAAATTCCAACACCAGGATACCAGGGTCCCTTGTCAAAAAAAGTTTCAGCATCAAGAAATTTGAAGCTAAGGGGCGCACAACCGGTGAAGGATGTTTCATCCTTGCTAACAGAAAACGTGTCCATCTCTTTAGCAGTTCCAGATCCATGAGGATTTAGAATGCCGTTTCCAGAGCAAAGTCCCTCAATCATGAGATTATCCCTGAGCAGATTGCACTGGAAGATCAAATCATAAGTACATAAGCAAATGAACATACAAGAAGGTTAAGAGCATCATGAAGCATAAACAACCCAAAACACAATTATAGCCTGAAGAGATCAAAGGTACTCTCTTCAAAAAGAAAGTCATACAAGAATTTGCATTGGGGACAGTGCATAAGGGAGATAACTCGAGATTAAGAGTTAAAATTATTTCCACTGTCACAAGCAATACAAAATGGTAACCACTTGATGTTAACACTGTTACTGCAAGAATTACTGCAAGAAATCACCATTCTACCATCAAGACAAGCCCCCATGATTAAATAGCATTACAATTTGACTACCACCAGAAATCTTCCATCCAAAGCCGATGGAACCATCTATCACTGGGGTACCACAGTACCCAGCTCTCCACAAAATCACCTTAAGACTGTTTGGTTGAGGGAGAGGGGCGGGCAAAGAGCCTTAATTCATTGTTTGGTTAGAGGGACGGGAGAAAGGCCAAGATGTGTGTGTGTGTGTGTGTGTGTGTGTTGGGGGGTGGGTGGCTTTCTCCCTCCGGACATAACAATTTGGATCCTTCCACTCAAGTTAAAAAGGCCGGGTTACCCCTCCAAAAGGAACTGTTAATTAATATTAAAATGGACAATTTTGTAATTATGCATATGATTATCATCCATCCTTTCAACTCTCATTCCCTCCAACCAAAACATAAAAAATTACTATAATCCTCTCCATCCTTCACATTCCTTATCCTTCCTGCTTCCGATCCCTCCTACCAAACAGAGAAAAATGATTTAAGTTCCCGCTCATTCTTGATTAGCAAGTGATGAAGTAATTCGCTAATTCTTCGTTTTCAAATTAAAGGACCGTTAGAAACTAATTCAGACTCAACAAACTGCTCTATTTCACATTTGGTAAAGGAGAAATCCCGAGTATCACATATGAGCCTGACGCAGCCTCTTCCAAATATTTCGGCTTTTAGGAAAAGAAACAAGAGCCATACACTTAAGTTCAAAGCCAAGAAATTGTGCATATGAATGCCTTTTCTTGTTTTACTAAGCCTTTGTTTAGGAGAATAATTAGAACTAATAATGGTTGGAACCAAAAAATGAATTCGAACTGTGATTTGTAGTTCTAACTAATGTTTGGTAAGTTTATCAAAATATTGGTTTGAACCAAAAGTAAATCAAACTACTGTTTAGAGTTTAAACCAAAAATACGAGTCTGAACATAATTTATAGTTTGAACTGGTGTTTGGTATGTTTGAACTAAAAGTGTCGCTTTGAACCAATAATGGATTATGTGGATTTTTTTATTTATTATTTGCTAATTATTTTTTTAAACCTAATTAAGAACTAATACAGCAAAAAAAATAAAATAAAATATGGACCACATCAATTTAAAATTTTCAAGCATAAATGAACAGAAAAAAAAAAAAAGTAAAATAACATATCACAATAATATATAAATTATGGATAAGGGTTCATACAAGCAAGTTCCAAAAAGTTTCATAATATAGTCAAAACATAAATGTTTTCTGCCTTTTTTTTCGAAACATTATGGCGATTTTTCCCATATTATCCACGCCTATTCATCTCAGTATCGTATCATACTCTCGCCACCAACTAGGATTGCATTACGAACGTCTTCCAGGTTTCCATCACCAATGTCGTCAACACCATCATCATCAAATTTTGTGTTTCCTTGTTCAATTTTCAACACCGGGACATCATCACAAAGAAATGTTGCATAAGATTATCGACCTCTGTCGCAGATGAATGAGCCTTATCGTACTTCCCATTCCCCTCAAGTTTCCTTTCCTCCATACAGATCTCTATGAGATTATGGACTACCGCGTATGCTATTGGGATCATGACTTGTTTATCCATTGCATAGGGTTTATGTGCTTTAGAACTCTAAATCGGGCTTTCCAAACACCAAAGGTTCGCTCGATGCAGTTCCTAAGTGATGAGTGTCGGCAATTAAAATACTCTTGAGGCGAATTAAAACTAGACTGACGTTTATTATATTCCTGTAGATGATATGTAGTCCACACAATATGGAGAAATTATATAACCCATGTTCACGTAACCCGTGTCTGCCACATACTATTTCCCAACAATACCAAGGTTGATCTTTTGCATGCATAGATAAAGGTTATTTTGGTTCAATAAAGGAAAATTATAAACCTTGGTATTGTTGGGAAAATCTTAAACCTTCATATTGTTGGGAAATAGTACTTGACAAAATTGGGCCATGCAAACAGAGGTAATCGGGCCACGCAAACAGGGGTTATATACTTTCTCCATATTGCAGGGCTACGTATCATCTGCAAGAGTGTAATAGACGTCAGTAAGTTTTAATTTGCCTCAAGAGTATTTTAATTACATAAACTCGTCGTTTATGAACTACATCAAGCGAACTTTCGGTGTTTAGAAGGCCCGATTTAGAATTCTAAAGCACATGAATCTTTATGCAATGGATAAACAAGTCATGATCTCAACAGCATGTACAGTGGTCCGTTATTTCATTAAGATCTATACCGAGGAAAGGAAGCCGAGAATGGGAGGAATGATAGGGCTCATCCATCGAGGACGAAGGTCAACAATCTTACGCAATATTTCTCTAGTGATGGGGTGCCAGTGCTGGAAATTGAACAAGGAAACATTGAATTTGATGATGAAGATGATGTTGATGACAACAACGATGGGAACCCAAAAGACGTGGTCTGTAATACCATCCTAGTTGGTCATGAGAGTATGATGCAATGCCAAGATGAATTGGCTAGGATAATGTGAGAAAATAGCCGTAATGTTTGAAAAGAAAAACTGTTTTTTACCATATTATGAAACTTTTTGGAAGTTGCTTGTATGAACCCCTATGTGTAATTTATATATTATTGTGATATGTTATTTTATATTTTTCTTTTTCGATTTTTTTAATTTGTATTTTTTTGTTGCATTAATTATTAATTAGGTTTAAAAAATAATTAACAAAAAATACATTAAAAAAATCCACATAGTCCATTATTACTTCAAGCATACCAAACACTAGTTCAAACTACAAATTATGGTTCAAACTAGTATTTTTAATTCAAACTCCAAACAGTGGTTTGAACTATTTTTGGCTCAAACCAACATTTTGACAAACTTACCAAACATTGGTTGGAACTATAAAGCATGGTTCAAACTCATTTCTTTGGTTCAACCAATATTGGTTCTAACCAATTAGAACTAACCACTCTCCCAAATGGAGGAGGCTAAGCCCTTGTTTGGCACCACATTCCAACCATCCATAGTAAAAAATCTCTTTACAACTAGTGTAAGGTAAAAAGCAGCTACAACGTAAAGCTCTTTACAGTTACAATGTTTTAACCAATATTGGTTCTAACCAATGGTTCCAACTGCACTCCCAAACAACCTATAAGAGGTTTGCTGCAAGAAACAAGGATTCTAAGAATAGTACAGTTTAAAGAAGAAATATTTCAAGTCTAGCGTGTTAATTTTCTTGTCAAATAGAAGTTTCTTTTTTTTCAAGTTATTCTTGTTGGCATTCAGTCTTGATTTTAGCCATCTCAATGTCAGAAATTTGCAAGTTAATTAGGTCTCATTTATTTAAAAATCCAGAGACCTTTCTGTAGTTTTCAAGTTTGTTTGTGAATCTAGCTGTGCCAAAGGGTTTATTTAATGACATCCCAAATCCTGAAAACAAACAATGTCCGTCCAAAAACCCAATCCGAAACCCACATTCCTCAAATTTCAATTTCTAAGCATTAATTGATTCCCGTTTATTTGCTAATCTTTCCTCCAAGCATCAACATCACCATTCCTGGGAAGTTCTTCAATCACAACAATCTCCATACAGAGACTATGTGCTCTATCTATCTGACTCTAGAACTTAAATCTTTTCTTACAATTTAAAACCCAAAAATTTTAGACAGATCCAGATTACAAAGCTTCCTTTCATGGCCTTGACATCATATCTACCCCACTAATTCCCAATCTACAACTAAGTTAAAAAGATGCTTTATCACATTCTTATTTGAACATTGTCGCTATCATGCTAACCATCCCTAACCAGATATACAATAAATAGGTTATTCATATATGAACCACCATCACCAACTCTTTACCATATACACCATAAATAAAATAGTTATGAACCACCACAGTGGATTTCTGAAACCAATAACTGAAAAAAGACATCAGACTAAATGGCTGATTCATGACATTTTGAAATCGCAAAAAAAGTCCAAGCATCCAACTTTTAATCGCAGGAATAGATTTCAAAAAATGATAAAACAAAGATGGAAATATCTAGAGGAAGTTCATCAAAAAGGAAAAAACTTTCTAGAGGAAGTTATACTAACATACTGCACAAGCACAAACCTTTTCAATTATCTTCTAATAATACACTAGAATTAGGTCTAATTTTTCAAGCTTTTTACTTTGGAGTCCCTTATAATTTATGCAAAATCATTTTGGCTAGGAGCTCTTTCTTCCTCTCTGTTTCAAACTTCATTAATTTTTAGACGATTTCATAAACTCTTAAATAAGTCTACTCGAAGTAAATAACAAAGCTCGCTTAATATGCCATTAAGAAAGCAATACCTTTCTCCAGATTTTCTTTCAAAACTCAACAGGTGCTGCAGAAACATATGCATTATATGAAGAGATCTATGAACAATGACAACCTGTGATATAGATAAACTAACTCAGTTGCAGTCGGCAAAAGTAAAATAAATACAAGAAGAAAACAGAAGAAATAGGTACTCCGTTATTCATATAAAAATATAAATAAAGGAATGATATAAAAAGATAGATAATCGAATGTTTGGTGTACATAAGTAGCTATGGAGATAATGAATTTTTAGGAGATTCAGTTTCATTTCTGTCAGTGAAAAATGTGAAATGAGAATTCCCTGACTTACATTTTCAACACTACAAAGATCCAGCAACGGTTCCAACAAACCCTCCGGATGTGCCATTCCATAATTGATCTGCACAGAGAGAGAGAGAGAAGAAGGAGAAAGATATCAGATAGGCACCTAAATAAACAACATCAACCAAGCAAAATAATAATAATAACAACTGCTACTACTACTACAACAGAGAGAGCATGGCCTGAACACCATATGAATTTTTTTCTTTTTCCTCTTTCCCCCTTAAGAACATTTTACTTGCAAGTTAATTATTTACTACATGTGATAAGAAACAGATCATAACAAAATCATTATGACCAGAGAGAGCGGTATACAATGTTTGTTTTAAAGCTCGTCCAAGGGATGTACATTATTATAGATTTAGATGAGTCGGGTTGAACTATACATGCATTCATGCACGTAAACATTCCTTTTAGAACTCATCTGAGGAAAGTAGATGATTAAAAATTCAAAAATCTGTCAAGTCGAATTAAATATGCACATAATTAGAGTCCGCTGTACCTTTGTCAACATCGAATAGAGATGAGACACTTTTATAGCTTCCAAAGTATGACATGCATGCAAATGGTACTGTGAAACGGCAGTAGAGCTTTCACATGCTGGAGACTCCATCCTTGATCTGATAGACAAATTCATACCCATGAACCCAAAAAGAACATGGAGATCCATTTCGCAAGCTACAAGTAGATTAGAAATCAGATTCCTCCCCAATGATGGGACTTTCGGCAAACCCCAAATGGCAAGCAACTTCTTGGGGATCTCCTGATGAGTTGGCAGATCGTCGTTTAAAAATACTTTGGCACAAACCCCGCCAACATCTGTTTGAACTCCTGTAGCTTTAGAGCTTGACGTTGCTGTTACAAAATAAAAGCAAACAACTTTAAAAAATAGCAGGAAAAGAGAAAATAATAATTACTAAGGCGTCCTCATGATATCAATTTAAGAGCTATCCCACTTACTTGAGGATACAACATGTTGAGATCGCCGAGAAATCCTAGGATGGTCCACACCAAGAGGTTCGCGTTCTCTATCCCTGTCCCATCATAATTCATTATTGATAGTTTTCTTTCTTTTATTCCACAAAGCTAAGCATAAACATAAACATAAACATAAAAATAAGAATAGCAATAACAATAAGAATAATGACAACAGAATTAAACCGATGGCAATGCAAACATCCCACAACCTCAAGTTTCTAACGTCTTTAACACCAACGACATAAACAGCATTAGATAAAGACAGACAAGAGAACCAAACAAGTGTTCTAAGAGAAGGCAGAAATGTCATTTGTCAACATAATCATTTTCATTTAAAAGAATCTACTTGTAGTTAGAAGCATAAAGATGGCCTCTCATTCAATGAGAAAATACTAGGATGGTAGATAACGTGATGATTTACACCCCGGGTGTATTTACCAATCAGGGACTTAAATTTGGCGAAGGGAGTTAACAGTCCGTTGGCTCGTTGGTTTGTAAGAATCGAAACTTGGTGGTTTGAACAAAGCCTAAAAAATATTTGCCAAATATTATTGTTTGGAGAAGGTTCTTGACCCTCGTTTCATTGCTGTTAAGCTCCCATAAGACCTCTTTGACCACATTTTCTTGTTGTCCAGCTAACAAGAGCCCTCTTTGACATCACTATCTTGTTGTCCAACTGATAAGGAGTCTTTAATATATGGTTTTTTTCAGTAATAATCACTAATTGTTGCTCTACTTGTAGACAGCCTTTAATGTTTGATTTCGAACACTAGCTCTCTCTTTTTAAGTCCTTTATGACAAGTTTACCCTAAAACATAAGTTCCCAAGATTCTAGTGAATATTGCATTCATTACAGTTCACCTAAATAAACCTAGTCTTTCATTCTTTTCATCAAACAACATGCACTACTGCTATAGCAAACCGGAAGCAGCCTGAGTACGTTTGACCATTATTGTAGTCAGATAAAAATTCATCCATTTAGTTATAGCATGAGTTCGAATACAATGATGTTTAAGAAATCAGAAACTTAACAACCTAGATACAAAACAATATAGCAAACGGTCTGACAAAAATTATGCAAACCTCCCAACATGGACTTGAAAGTGGTTAAAGAAAAAAAGCATTTCTAGTTCAAATATTACTGTATGGAAAAAACATAATATGCATTATATGAAAAAAAAAAAAAAAATGAAGAGAAAAAAGTTTGTACTTACGAATCTGAGCAAAAGCAGCCTGAGTACATTTGACTATTATTGTATTCAGATAAAAATTCATCCATTTAGTTATAGCATGAATTCGAGTACAATGATGTTTAAGAAATCAGAAACTTAACATGTTAGATACAAAACAATGTGGCAACCGGACTGACAAAAATTTTGCATAAGAACCTCTCAACATGGACTTGAAAGTGGTTAAAGAAAAAAAAGCATTCCTAGTTCAAATATTACTGTATGGAAAAAAGATAAAATGCATTATATGAAAAAAAATGAAGAGAAAAAAGTTTGTACTTACGAATCTGAGCATTTTGACGGGCAAAGAATAGCATCTTTTTCTTCATTTCCGGAAGATATGTTATTAAGTTGTCCATCTTTCTTGTTTCTCTCCTTTCTTAGTTCAGAGCATTCTTGTTTCTGAAAGCAAAACAACTCAGGGCATGCAAAAGCTACTAACAGGTCTTTAAAACAAAACCGCAGACAAATCATTCACCATTCATATCATTCTGTCAAAGGAACAATTAAACAAACTGAATATCAATGGACTTATAATTAGGATAATGTCATGAAGGAAAATAAAATATGACACCGCAAAAAATATTTGCAGATGCAACCCAAAGTATGAATTTAATACAAACAAATACAGGAAGAAAGTACATACTCTGAGATACATCTGGTATACTGCATGATATAGGAATGAATTTACTATTGCAAAAGAAAAATTCACCCAACAAAGTAGCATTAAAAATTCATAATAGTCACGCACTATAGTGATGATGAATAACTTCTATAACTATGATTAAGGATTAAGGAATTAGATAGTGTACAAAAACAAAAAGAACCATAAAAGAAAAAGATATTGAGAAAAATCCCTTGAAGATGCTATCATTCATTAACAGCAAAGCAACATTAAAAACAATAGATGTTTGAATACAATGCCAGCAATATAACCCAAGGAAGTTTGCAACCTGGTCGCTTTGTTTTTTAATTTGTCACAAATTCTAAACATTTTGACTAGGTAAATCACAAATGCATATAATTTATAAGCAACAAAAACAAGAGAAAACTGGCATACCAAGTCCGAAAGCTGCTTTGACACACATCCGAGCTCCCTCTGCATTTAGATTTCATCAAATTCAATCAAAAATCCGGGCATTTCGCCCTGAAATAAACGCGTGTACGGGGAAAAAAATAAAGAAACGTTCACCCAAAGTTTAAACTTAGTAAAGTCATGAACTTTCAATCTCGCATCATCATTTTCCTTTTCCGACACTTTCTGGTAGAGCAAACAGAAGATTCGCAATCGCAGAAGAACAAACTGAAAATCAAAACCCTAACCTGCAAGCGCTGAATCTCTAGGTCTTTGCGGTCGAGTTGGGGAGCGCAAATGGCGACAGCGGCGTCGGAAACGGGAGGGAAAGAGGCGGGCGGCCTCTGAGAGAGCTCGCGAGGGGGAGAGTAAGTGACGACCGCGGGATTGCGACGAGACGGCGGCGGCGGCGGTTCGAGGCGGTGGAGGAGTGGGTTGCTCGGCGGCGGAGGGGGGAGTTGGGATTGAGAATGAGGAAGAGAAGGGTTTAGGAAGGCGGTGGAAGAGGAAGAGGATAGGGCGAGCTCTTCGACATGGATGAGTTGGTCAAGGAAATCTGCGTCCCATTCTTCGAATCCTTCTTCGCTCATTGCTTCTTCCTTTTCCTTTTACTTTCCTTCCCTTCCCTGCTTTCATTCCTCTCTCTCTCGCAGCAGAAACTCCAGTCAGTTCGTGTGTTCCTTTAAATAAGAAGAAATAAGCGACGCGCGGTTAGTTTGGTAGTGTTTTCGATAGGTGGGGAAATGATTTCGTTTTAAAAATACGAATTTTTTAAGAGTTATATTAAAAGTATTTTTAAAATTTTTATCTCAAAAAAAAGTGTAAAAATATTTTTAAGAACTTAAAAAAATAACAAACAGGTCAACTAACCATTCAAAATTTTATAATTTTTTGATTAATTATAAAAATTCATCTTGAGTTGTAATCTTTATAACATTTTTCCTTTAAACTTCAAAACGTAACATTCGTTCCTTTGAAATATAAACTGTTAATAAAAATAGCCTTTTTATTTAAATTTAACATAAAATTAATAAATAATTATAAAGTTATGGGTATTTTGATAATTTTAGTTATAAAAATAACCCTAAAAATTAAAACTATAATAAAAATAGTCTTTATTGATGATTCAAATAAATCAATTAAAACCATTATATCATTAGAATCTTTCTTCTTTAATATATCAATTTTTTTTTCAAAAATTATTTTTTCACACCTAAAAAGTATTTTGAAAATTTAAAAGTTATATATATTAGTGAAATGAAAAAGAATGTAAGATAAATATATTCAATATAACATAAAATTTTCAAAGAGGAAAAAACTATAACAGTATTAATAAAAATTATTTCATATTTTTGAAGTTTTTATTGGTATTTATTCTTTTTAAAATTTCAAAAATACTTTTTGAGTGTGAAAAAAATAAAATTTTAAAAAAAAATTTGGTATATTGAAAAAATGAGGAATCTAGATAGTAGTATGTTTTTATTGATTTTTTTGTTTTCAATCATCAATAAAGACAATTTTTATTATAGTTTTATTTCTTTATTATTTTTATAACTTAGATTACCAAAATACCCTTAATTTTAAAATTATTTGTCAATTTGTTGTTAAAATTCTAATAAAAAACCATTTTTGTTAACAGTTCATACTTTAAGGATAACAGATGTTATGTTTTGAAGTTCAGAAGGCAAATTGTTATAAAGAGTCTAGTTCAAGGGAATTTTTGTAATTAATTTATTATTTTTTAGTGGCAAAAATGTATTCCATATCCTTTAATCTTTTTTTTTTTTTGAAAAAACTGAAATTTTATTAGGATTCGTGTGGTAAATGTATTTGAATTAGTGATTTGATTTAAGTTGTGTGATTTGAATTATATCCGAATTGACATTTGGATGTACATTTAACTTTTAATATGAATATGAAATAAAATTGAAATTTGTATTTAGAGAGGTAGTGAAAAAAGTTTTTAATTTATTAACAAATCTAAAAAAATCTTAATATTAATGATCCTAAAAAATATACAATATTGATCTTAATCTATCCATTTCTTCACTAGAAACACAATGTAAAAATTGAAATTGAAATTTTAACTTTTAATATGAATATGAAATAAAATTAAAATTTGTATTTAGAGAGGTAGTGAAAAAAGTTTTCAATTTATTAACAAATCTAATAAAATCTTAATGTTAATGATCCTAAAAAATATGCAATATTAATCTTAATCTATCCCTCTCTTCACTAGAAACACAATGAAAAAAGAATCATCTCAATTGGATATCAAATGAAGAAGTTATGATTTTTTTTCCTCAAATATAAGAAAGATAATTTTAGCTTTTACTGTAGCAAAGATATTCGAGGACCAGTTTGTTTTGAGAACTCTTTGGATTCTTTAGACTCAAATTTAGAATCGAGTATTAAGAATCCTTTAGATATGTGTATTGAGGGTTTAGATATGTGCATTGAGGGTTTTTTGTCCCTAGCTAGAGCCTGATGGGTCCTTCGAACAAATTGCCAGAGAGGCTGGGGGACCCCTGTTCGGATTTGCCGCCCGTAGAGGAAGTACGTTTCCTGAGATTTGAACATTTGATCCACTTGTATAACAGGGCCTTAAGTTGATCCACGCGTTTCTATGTTTTTTGGTTCTTTGGCCGGAGCCTGAAGGGTCCCTCGAATGTATTGCTCGAGAGGCCTGAGGAGGCACCTACTCTGATTTACCTCTTGCGGGGGGAGCGCATCCCCTAGGATTCGAACCTTTGACCACTTGTATAAGAGGGCCTTAATAAGTTGGAGTGGTCAAAGGTTCGAATCCTAGGAGACGTGCTCCCCCCGCAAGAGGCAAATCCGAGCGAGGGCCTCCTCAGGTCTCTCTAACAATACGTTCGAGGGACCCGCCAGGCTTCGACCAGAGAACCAAAACCCTCAACAACGTGTTTGTTTCATCCAAAATCCTATTCCTTTGAGTGTCAAGAATCCAAGTTTTCAGAGTTCTGACTCCTCTTAAACTTTTGATACTCGAATATCTCTGTTACAGTAAAAACAAAAATTATCTCCTATATTTGAGGGAAAAAATCATAACTTCTTCATTTATTATCTAATTGAGATGATTCTTTTTTCATTATGCTCCTAGTGAAGAGATTAATAAATTAAGGTCCATGTTACATATTTTTTAGGATCATAAACATTAAGATTTTATTAGATTTGTTGATAAATCAAAAACTATTTTCACTATCTCTCCAAAGACAAATTTTATTCCATACTCAGATTAAAACTTAAATACATATCCAATCATCAATTCGGATAACAATTCAAATTACTAACTTAAATCCTAATTGAAATTACACTGACTCAAATCAAATCACTAATTTGAATCCATTTACCAAACGGACCTCGAGTATCAAGAGTTTAAGGAGGGTTAGAACTTTGAAAACTTGGATTCTTGATACTCATTTGATTCAGATTTTAGAGGAAACAAACATATATCCAAAGGATTCTTGATACTCGAATCTAAATTTGAGTCCATTAAGTCCAAAAAGTACTCCAACTAGATGCATTCTTAATCAACCAAATCGGCAAGCATTCATTGAGGCACAAATTAAGTCAAATTAGAAAGTTGAAGTTATTCTCACACAAATGACAAAATAAATCTCAAAATTGACTAAAAAAAGTTCATCTCAAACCCAAGTCATTTCAAAAGGATAAAATATGAAATAAACCCTAACATTGAAGAGAAGAATGATGAAGAGGTTAGTCATGTTACCACTCACAGCGGTAAATCATTGGAAAAATCAAATATAGCGAGCGTGAGTAGTGAAGAAGTTGTTTCACAAAGACAAGAAGAAGTGAATAAGCTTTCGGTAAAATCTCCTTTTCCCCAAGATCTTCAATCCACTAGGAAAGTCTCGAAAAATTATGAACAAATCTTTGAACACTTGAAGCAAGTTTGAATATACCTTCCTTTGTTGCAAATACTCAAACAAGTGCTAGCTTATGCCAAAGTTATGAAATATTTGTGCACCGTTAAAAGAAAACACCGTATCATAAAGACTGCATTCTTAATTAAGCAATTAAGTGTAGTTCTTGAAAAAAGAGCATCAATGAAGTACAAAGATCTCCCACGATCACGTGTTACATAGAAACCCATGAAATCATTTAAGCCTTGATAGACTTAGGAGCAAGCGTCAATCTCATGCCTTATTCGATTTACTTGTAACTAGGACTTGGAGAAATTAACCAACATCTATGGTCTTGTACTTGGCACACCAATCCATCAAGAAACCACGAGGAATAGTTAAAGATGTTATGTTGTAAGTTGATAAGTTCTATTACATCACGGATTTTCTCATCCTTAACACTCAATGTGAGATGAACATCGAAACAAAAACTCCTATCATTCTTAAAAGACCTTTCTTAGCCGTAACTTATGCTCTTATTAACTATAGAAATGGTCTCATGAAAATCTCTTTTGGAAACATGACTCTTGAAGTAAATGTTTTCCATATTGGCAAGCAATTTCAAAGTAATGACGAGAGTATTTTTACACTGAAATCATTGGCAAAGCTATTTAGGAAGAATGAATATGAACCGATATGTTAGAAGAAATCTTTCAAAGTTTTGATCTTGAAAATCCTGATCCCATTTTTGATATTCCCAAACGTTCGTTGGATAAAAAAAAATAAAGTTTTTGCAACCATGTTTTTAAAAAGCTGTTACTAGAAAGAAAAAGGCTAAAACTATCCACTAAAGAATTCCTGAAAGTTAAGTTAGTCCAACTTCTTAAAGGACTAAAATTTGCACTCTTGGAAGCCGATGATTCCTTTCTTGTCATCATTTCATCTAAACTTGATGAATCACAAGAGCAACAGTTAATCAACATATTATGTGATCACAAAACTAAATAGGGTTGTATAATAGCTGATATCAAGGATATTAGTCCCTTGATTTGCTCTCGTTATATTCATTTAGAAGAAGGTGCTAATCCAAGAAGAGACCTACAAAAAGGTTGAACCCAACAATGAAAGAAGTTGTGAAGAATGAAGTGTTGAAACTATTAAATATGGGTATCATTACCCTATTTTAGACAGTAAATGGGTCAGTCCAACTCAAGTTGTACCTAAAAGTCAAGAGTAACTGTGATAAAGAATAAAGAAGAGATCTTGTTCTTACAAGAGTTGTCACTAGATGGCGAATGTCCATTGATTACTGTAAGTTGAACGCCCCCACTTGGAAAGACCATTTTGCACTCCCATTTATTGGTCAAATCATATAACATTTAACTGATCATCCTTTCATTTGCTTTCTCTGTAATGCCCAATTAACTCACAATTAGCCAGTAATAATCATCTTGCATGTCTATAAATTTAAGAACACATATTATTGCATTTTGAGCATATAAAAAACATATCTTACGAGCATGTGTGCTCATTATTTATAAGATTAAATCATGCATAAATATACTTATATTAAATAAATATGACATTGAATTATTAATATGATCTAACATGTTTTTCAAAAGTTCTAACTGCAATTAAAAGCTTGGCTTTTTGGTAAGGAAGATTAGTGTGCTAAACGGTTATGAATTGATTAGAAAGTATTTTTCCATTTTAAATGCATTCTAAATTAATTGTTCTTCCTATTTATACCTTGAATATAGCTATATTTTGTTAGAATTGAAAGTATGTAAAATGATGGAATTTGATTGGTTGGTTGACTAGGTTATAAAAAATTAAGTTGCACTTGTTTGCACTTGATTTTAATTGGGTAATTATTAGCTTAATTATTTTCTTACTTAGCACTCTTTCTACATGTCAAACCCTACAAAAAGATGACAAAAGCTCTCAAGCAACCTCTTATTTCAACCCACCTCCTTTTGACCAAGTCAAACGCACTAAAAAACTCTATTTTTGCTTCTTATATTCCAAGCAACCCCAAATTTGACCAACCTTTCCCCACTTCTTTCTCTCCATTTTCTATATCCGAAAGCTTACCAAAACTTAAACAAGACTATAGAAATTTGGGTTACATAGACCAGGCTAAGTTCTCACCATTTTCAGCTAATAGAGCCCTAACTTTAAGCTGTAAAATCTATATTTATGTTTCTTATGATGAAATAAAGTTATTTACTGTTATACACAATTATAGATATGGAAAAAGTAAGCTTGGAAATCTGATTATTTCCTTTATTTCTATTGATCCTAAGTGTTTATTAAGTGATTTTAAATGCTTATAAATAGGTGAAAATTAGTTAGAATGTTATTTCTAAATTTATGGAATGAAGATGCAAAACTAGTTTAAGTGGAAAATCAAGTTTGTACAATGCTTGATTCTTGTGTATTGGGTTGTTTTTATAAGATTATATACTTCATTCAATGATATTTAAAGTTTGCGAATGTTCTTGATCATTGAAAACTTAATTTATCTAGAAAGTTGTAAAATTGTTACGTGTTTAATAATTTGTAATTTGCAGCAAGAATGTATGCATATGCATGTTTGTTGAGATCATGGAACACCTAATATCTATGTTTAACATATTTCTAATAGTATAACATGTCCTTGGGCATAAATGTACATTTAAACATTGTTATACTTAGCCCATTTTATGTTTGATTCAATGTAAAACCCTTATAATTAATATGAACTTATAACCTATATCAATGAGTTTGGTTTATGAGAAATTAAATGGTATATGATTTTATAATGTTAGGCATTTAGCATATCTTATCTTCTAAGACGATTGATATTTTCACTCAACGCAGCTTGGATTTGAGGTAAGTAAAAACTACTATTTATTGCATCATAAGGACTATGTCATGTTATGTTTTAAGATGCATTGAATGGATTCTCGTTATTTAAGAATGATATAGATTGTTGAAAATCATTCATGATTCATGATATTTACATTAAAACAAGCGATATGATCTAAAAAAGGAATGAGGTTTTTAACTAAAATAAGGGTTTGGTACTTAATTGGTAGTCGGGTAAGCACGAGATGCAAGTGGGACCAGTAGACCCAACAAAGGATAGTAAATACTTTGAGGTTGAAATACCAAGATAAGAAAAGCCACAAAGACTGAGACTGAATACACTAAATACCTGAGATCTAAAGACCAAAATGAAAACCTGTATTATTATTATTATTATTATTATTATTATTATTATTATTATTATTATTATATTGGCCAAATTATAATGAACAAGTTCCGAAAACAATGATCTATTATTACCGGTTAAGTACCACGACCTATTAAAAGAACATATAATAACTAGAACTAAGTCTCAAACAAATAAAAATGCAAAATATAATATATTAAATTTTGTTTGACTTTAAATTCATTTCATGACATGACTCTATTTCTAATCCAATACTCCTTGCACACATGTTTCATAAAAATCATTAAATAACATCGTAATCATAATCATGGTAGTGCATGAGGCATAGGTTTATATAGAACTTATCTTTTCATTTAAACTTCTATATTAAAATATTATTCATTTTATCTTTAAGGCCCAAGCGTTGCACTATAAACATAAACATAGTTGTACTAGAGGAATAGGGTAGCTAATTCTAAACAAAACATATAAGTCCACCTTGTAGCATAATCCATGTAGCGGGACAAATATAAACATAAACATAGGGTATGCAACGCTTAATTAAGTGATACATATATATAGATATACGTTTAACATACCTCGTCATTAAAACATCTATTAAACCTTTCTTGTTGTAACAAGAGTTTTCATGAGAAGACAATATGTAAAAACAAACTTAAAAATTATAAAACATATTCTTAAAACTTTTTTGTAAGCTTTTATCATATTGCAGGTGAGAATGTACTTACTTGACTTGCTTGCTTACTAAACCTTAAATCCGATGATGTTGCAGCGGTTCTCGGTGTGCTCATCTTTTAAAGTGTTCATGTTAATCATTCATATAATATATGAAATTAATATTCATGTTCATGATATTATTTAATACCATATTACATCATTGTATATCATTCTTAACAAAACAAAGCATCTTTGTGTGACAAACATACATTTAGAATCAAGAAATATAAAGACAGAAAACTTGATCTTTAATCACTTAGATAAATTAATCTCAACTTATAAGCATGAATAAAGTGTAAAATTTTTCCATAACATAGCTAACATATAAAAAAATCAGCCAAATTTTTATCTCTTGAAAATATTAATTCAAAATAAGTTTTTTCAAATTTTCAAAACATTCAAGTAAATCTGTTGGTCATAAAAACTGATTGACCTTCAAAGATTCATCGCTTTATATCTTTCAATTCATATTCAATTAGAGCATGAAAATTTGTAAGAATAAAGTCAACACATACATATAACTCTCATATTTTTCTTTAGTCATAAAAATTTCGCTTAATGATTGAAATAAATTATAAAATCAATACTATAAAATCTACCAACAAAGTCTGGGTAGTGAGTAGTCTTAATTAAAAATTATGGATTATATCATTTATGTCATAAAATAATTTATAAAAATTATTACATATAATAGACACCAAAAATCATAATATATCCAAAATTCAACTTCAAATAAATTTCAAATAATTTAAAACATATGTTCAAATTCAGAATTAATATTAACACCAAACACGTTAAACAACGAACACGTTTTATTCAAACATTTTTTATAAAATCAAAAATGCTTGATATGCTTTAGAAATTTTTATTAACATACTTCATATATAAATAAATGATAAAAAAATAAATCAAGCTAAACAAATTTAAAAGTATGATTTATTATCTCACAATTTATATAGAGCATATTAAACAAACATTCATAACCACCGAGTACTTGGCGATCAACAAATTTGATCTTAAAACATAATAAAGATATGAAATTAAAAATTTACACACACTTATTTAACATATCAATAATGAATCATAATTTTTTTATAGAATCAAAAGATAATTTTTGTCTTATAAACAGACTCTACAAAACATAAATACAAATCTACCAACAAATGAAATTTCGTGAGCAGTGTTTGATTAAAAGATCATAACCTTAAAATATAATGAAAAAAAATTTATAAAAATTTCTAGATATTTCTAACATATATATACACATAATAGCCAAAATTGCAGTAAAAGAAAATCATTTGAATTCAAAACATTATCGGCAAGCTTACCAAATAACCAAAAAACCCTAAAATTCTCATATTACATTTTAATAACAAAATTATCTTAAATTTGTAACAAAATCATACAACCCTAAAAATCAAATGTAACATGAATATCATAAAATTAAACATTTCCAAAAATTAAAATCGTCATGTTCATGACATATCACAAAAATTTAACAATTAAAACCAAAATCACATATTCTAATTTAACAACATACCCCAAATTTTAAACCCTAATCATACCAAATAGTCAAAACTATAAATACATTTATTAATGAAACCAAAACATTATACATGCCTTATATTCTTGGCTTATTTGAAAGAGAATCTTGAAGAAAACAAAATTCCAAACTAATGCTATGTGAGGTTTAGGGAAGAAAAGAGAGCATAAAAGCATGAAGGAATATAAGAAAAGATGGAGGTAAGAAAAAAAGATAGGAATAATATATATGCTTAAAGCCACATATTTATAGGCATAGACAATCCTAGCCCTAGTTTAATTAAGTTTTTCTTTTTTTTTTTTCTTTTTTTCTTCCACGTCAACTCCTATGTATATATGTGTGTGTATATATTATATGTATAACTTTTTTTTTATTTGCTACGTACATAGTTTTGTTAACATAATATATATAATATAATATCATCTAATGTAATATAATATAACTATATATATATAATTATTTATATACAACAATAATGTTTGCTCCCATGACCCAAAAAAATATTAATTTACACATTTGTTTATACACTTTATAATATCGAGTTTTTTAACACCATAATAAAAAAATGTTATACATATAATTATCATGACATTATTAATGTTATAAAAATAACAAAATATGCAATAAAATTTATGTCATTATCAAGAATATAACTCTAGGGTATATATAACTCTAGAATATTATAAAGATTATAAAGTTGGAGCAAGTTGAAATTCTTAAAAGAACAATAAAACTTTATGCTTATCGTTCTCTTTCTTTTTTTTTTTACATAAACTATCCAAGTACATCAATCCGTCGTGGCTGTCACTTGTGACATTATCAAACATAACATTAATTTACTTAGCATAAATAATAAATAGCATGTAAAATATCACATTCTAGTGTTAAATTTACATAATTATTTGTAAAAGAAAATGGCGGGCATTACATTAGCAACGCCTAGAAAACTAGCCATTAAACTACATGGTTGACTGCCATATACATAACATGATCGGCTATGCTGCTGCCAAAACCAGCCCCTCCTAGGCTAGTGCGGTCAACTGCAGTACACTAGGCACGGTCGATCGCTCCTCTAGTAGTTGCCTGGGTAGCAATTTGTTCAAAAAATTTGAAGAAGATTTTGAAAACATTTTTAGTACAATTCTTTTATTCTTGAAAATTTTGTAGTAAGTAAGAACAATTTTTACAAGACTATAAAACAATTATTTTTCATATTTTAAATATTTTAAAAATCAATTAAAAAATTAATTCTTTGAGCTAATTGAACTTGATAAAAATTTCATATATGCTCTACATCACACAAACTTAAAAATTAAAATATAAACTAATTCTTCATATTTGTTGATGCCATTTCTTCTAACCTCACTCTCTCAGTAAATTTGATCCATTTTTTCTTTAATTTCTTCTGAGACTTGATGAATTTCTTCTAAGTATCTTGATATGCTAAAATAATAATACTAAGTGGCTCTACACACTAAAGATAAATTATAAGCACTTAAGCAATTAATTGTTTGTTGTCATAAAAAAAAAATCATTCATTTGAAACCTTGGGGCCAACAATCTTCCCCTTTTTAATGATACCAAACAATTGGTTGCTCTAAGTAAAATACAATAAGAAAACTAAAATGAATAAAGAGTTTTGCTCAAAAATTTTCTCACCATATTACCTTAAGCTTCCCCTATTGAACATAATGTAACTTCCCCTTAATGTTTAAAATCTTGAAGATTTGTTAGTATAAAAATAACCTCAATCTCCATCCAAATAAAAATTTACAAAAATAATATTAAAAAAAATTTCAACATAGCTCCCCCTGTTATGAACAAAAAAGATGCATAGTAGTGTAAAGCAATCAATCTAAATCTTCTCTCTCTTTGTCATCAACAAAAAAAGGAGACAAAATCAAACCATAATCAAACAAAAAACTTAAATTTCATAAAACTATAAAATAACACAAAATCCAAAGTACAGATAAAAAAGGGACTTAAAACGTAAAATTATCCTACTCATGAAGATAAAATAAAATTTAAAAACTAATCAAGATGGAGGCGGTCCTTACATGTTGAAGCACCTAAGTTTCTCGAGAATATTGTCTAAGGTTTTGTTGAGTTGTGCAAATTGCTCATCATTGTGAGCTCAGCAGGCAGCATACTAGTATTAGTGTGAGCTTGGTAGGCAGCTAAGTTTGACTCAAGGGTATTAAAATGTGAAACTAGTTCTTGATAAGAACCTCTTCAAATGGCTAGGGGTGCTCGAAGAAGATCTTTTCCATAGCAAAATATTCTTCTGCTTGTTCAAATTCTTGTTGTTTTTCCTCATTGAAATGTGGAACTGGTCCTTGTGTTTCTCGTCACCAAATACCATTTACTTCTTCCAAGCCCATTTTCTTAAGATTTGTTGCAGTTCAAAATATATTTGGTACCAATTTGTACTTTTCAAATTCTCCAATAATGGGAACCTCAAAGTATTCAAAAAGTGAGTCAACAACATCCCATAAGGTAAATTCACACCAATTGACTACCAAAAGCAGCTATTATGTGGTTAAGGATCAACTAGCTAATGTATAGTTGGGCGCCACTAAGAATGCAATATATAAGAGGTATATCAAAAGCAGTAAGGTTGTCTTTATGGTCAGTCTTGGGAATAAGGTTCAAGGAAACAATGTGGTGCAGGACTCTCACTTCAATAGGTAGGTCTCTAGCCCTTAGTTTGATTAGATGAATGCCATTGGGTGCCTCCATAAGTGTTCCATACACAGTAGTAGGCTCAAAATCATTTCCAAAAGTATCTAAGGAATAGCCATGTAATCCAACATTGGGAATGCCTAATGCTAAGATAATAGTTTGTGAATCTAAAATTATAGTTTTGTCTTTTAATTTATAGGAAATGGTAAGATTTTGAGGGTTGGCATTCAACTAGGCATAAAAGATTTTTACTAGCCTAGGATACACCCAAGTTCTAGTTTCCACCAAATTTAGCTATCCTAACCTCTCAAATAAATTCCTAAGGTTTAAAGATTGCCTTTTCTCAAATATAATAACTCTTCCAGTAAATATATTTTTTCTTAACTAAGGCTGCATATGATTTCCTACTGCTAGTAGTCAAAATGGTGGGATCATTAATTAACTTAGTGCGATATTCATCGTCGTCATTGGTTGTCGGTCGCTTTCCATGCTTTCTTGACGATTCTCCACGCCTCACCATTGATAAAACACTTGAAGAAAAGATTTCAATGTGCCAACAATGCAAAAATTTAAATTTGGAGTGAAGTGAATAGGTTTTGCACAAATGGGAGTGATTTTGGAGTTTTTTGATAATGATTAGGGCTAAAAACTCAAGAAGACTTGATTTAAGATCAAAAGAATGCAATGGAGGATTAAGAAAAGAAATTTTGTTGTGCTAGGGCAAGGAGTCAAACACAAAAATGAGAGAAAAAGGAAAGTTTTCTCCTTTAAAGCTGTCTCGGATCAGGTCCACAATGAACCTCCCCGATGGCGTGGCTGGTCACGGTCGACCGCGACTGCTGAAAGTGCAATCCGAACTGCTTCAAGGCAACTAAAATCGTTCCCCTTAAAATTCATTTTAAAAACCAAAAGAAATCTTTTGAAATTAATATAAATGATCATAAGTCAATAAAAACATATTCAATACCTATAGAATAACTTGAATACATTATTTAAATTTAAATTAAGAAAAAGTATATCATATGTACACTTATAGGATAAACATAAAATGGAACAATTTAAATACAATTGCAAATAAATGATCATAATTAAACAATATGCAATGTTAGAAAAAAACAAGTATGCATGGGATGAAGTTCTCAAAATTTCAAATTTAAGTCGGAAGCATCTAAAATACCAAGTCCTTGCCTAAGACATGAAAATCGATCTAATATAAGAGGCTTAGTGAATATGTCCGCTAATTGATCATTTGTGTTGATAAATTTCAAAGCGATCTCCCCTTTTTTTTACACGATCACTTAAGAAATGATGTTTAATATCTACATGTTTTGTACGTGAGTGTAGAACTGGATTTTTGGACTAGTTAATGGCACTAGTATTACCACACAAAATATGTACAAGATCATAACATAATTCTAGGTCCAAAAGCGTTTGCTTCATCTATAAGATTTGAGCACAACAACTAGCCGTAGAAATATATTTGGCTTCTGCAGTTGATAGTGCAACCGAGTTTTGTTTATTGCTAAATCAAGAGACGAGAAATCTAAAAAGTGACATGTTCCACTTGCACTTTTCGATTGATTATGCATCCGACCCAATCGGCATTGGAGTAACTCATCAAGTCTATGTGTGTACCTTTAGGATACTATAATCCCAAATTCTTAGTACCACTTAAATATCTAAAAATACGCTTGATGGTACTAAGATGAGATTCCTTTGAATTGGATTGAAATATAGCACATAACCCAACACTAAACATAATATTAGGTCTACTAACAATCAAATAAAGTAAGGATATAATCATATTTCGATATTTTGTAATATCTACCATCTTACCACTTTCATCCTTGTCCAATTTGGTTGAAGAGCTCATAGGTGTTGGCATTGGCTTTAGATTTTTCATTTCAAATATTTTAAGGAGATCCCTTACATATTTTGTTTGGTTGATGAAGATGACATTTTTAGTTTGTTTGATTTGCAATTCAAGGAAGAAACTTAATTCTTCCATCATGCTCACCTCAAATTTACTGTGCATACACTTAGAAATTCTTTTCATAATGTAATAGAAATAGCACCAAAAATAATACCATCAACATGAATTTGAGCAATAATCAAATCTTCACCTATTGCTTTAGTAAAAAATGTAGTATCCACTTTTCCCATAGAACAATCATTTTTGATTAAAAATTGACTAAGCCTATCATACCATGACAAGCAAAACTCGTTTAACAAGATTCTCTCAAATTTCTCACTAAAATAATCACTCAAAAATGATGAAAATAAAGCAGCGGCAAGTAAATAATAATAAGAACACAAGAATTTAGAGTGGTTTATCTCAATTGAAGGTTACGTCCACTATGGACTTTTTTGGGTGGTAGGGTTTCATTATGAAAAAATATGAATACAAAGGATTTGTTGCAAAAAATTAGACTTATGCCGTTCTTTAGAACTAGCCCTTATTTATAGTTTATAGGGATGATCTATGCCTTGCCTTTTAAGTCTAATTTAAATTCAAATACAAGATAATCTCATCTTCTACTGGCTAGAGCTTATCACTATGATCTCTTATGGTACTTATCGTTTATGAGTATCTTAAATTTGATAGATTATGATCAGCTTGAGTGCTAATCATTATCTTGGAGATCCTCTAGTTTAAATATGGATGCAAATAGACCCTTCTGGGTGTCACCTGGAAAGAGGTTTCTAGAACACACTGAGACAATATGGGCTGAGATCAATCTCAGGCCTTTTCTGGGCCCAACACCTGACCAGACCAACTCGATGACCCGAAAACATATAATAATTTTAATTATTTTTATTAAATAAAAATTTAATTTAAATTATATATATCACTAAAATAACTTTATTAAAAAATAACATAACATTTATTCAATGATTACTATATCCATTTCATCGTCATATTAGACAGAGACTTGGTAGGTGACAAGACCAATTTTGCTATAAAAAGTAAGGATAATATGTTATTTAATTATTTCAATTAATCTTTTTATACTTTAAGTAAATAAATATATATCTCAATTTTTTATAAAATAATCATTGTTTAAGCAATTCTTAGAATAAGTAAATAAGTGCTTATATAATTGTTAGTAAATATTTAAAATATTCTAGTATTTTATTTATTGTAATTGATTAATTAAATAAGATTAAAGCATAAAAGAAAGGTTTACTTTTTTAAGAAAATTAAGACAATATCAAATTGATTTCTTTTATAGTGTGAAATCAATGATTTTCACTTTATATTATGCACACACGCACGCATTCAACCTCAAGTGGCATAGATGAGCAATTTACTTATTTAGACATGAAATAGCTAAGTCGATATTTCAATTCCAAATTCATTTGAGATTCACCAATCTCGGTATTGTAATATTATTTAAGAAGTAAAATTGATTCTCATTTTACCCTATTTTTAACCAAAAAAAAACATATAATTTTTTTTCTAAATAGCCTTAACAAATGCGAGTCCTTTTATAGCGGCCGGTAGGGTCTTACCGTGCACGTTGTCGACGATAAGTATAATAAAAAACACATCCAAACAAAAATATATATACAAAACAAACATATTTTAATACAAATTTAGCTACCGAACAACAAAGACTTAACAATAACTTATTTTTTCAAGTGCTACCATAGAGGTTCCAAAAAAAAAAAACAAGTTCTTGGAATGTGGCTGCTTTGTTTTTTCCCTTTAAAAGGCCAAACGGTATTTTCCGCGTCAGAATCCCACCACTATAATCGGGAAACGCGGGTTACTTTTAAATATTGTAGGATTATTAGACCATCAACTGGAATTGTTTAGTCGGATACAGAGGATATCTTACCATTCTTAAAAAAAATGATAAAAAAAGAAAGAGAATATCTTACTAAAGAAATGATCTCCTCAAAATTTTCTATCTTGTAAATGAATTTTTCTGGCGTTACGTAATCTAATGGAAATAACTTTTACACAAATTGGCATTTAAAAATCATGAATATAGACGTCTATTTCTATTGCTTTCATGGATTCGTCATTGCCAAATGCCACACCGTCCTTTTGTTCTCAATCACAGCTTCTCCCCCATCCTAAATTTGTACCTACTTCTACGGAGACACTTGAGTAGGAGCGTCCTCCTTCACAACCTAGCAAAATTCATCACGTCAAGCAAACCAAACCCTCAATTTCAAGTCCCCACCTTTTTTATTCTAGAGAGAGAAAGAAAGCTGTAGAGAGAGACATAGAACAGACTTATCGGCCCAAAATATCCCCAACCCCAATCCTTGTGAATGTAACGCTTAGGTGACAGAGAGACACAATAGTACAGGTTTTGATTTGTTTTTTAGAGTGAGAAATTTGTTGAACAAAGCCAAGATCAGAGAACCCTTTTGTGAGAATAGTAGTTTTGATTTGAGAAAAGAAGAAGGAAAAAAAATGGTCGGTATTTTCTCGAGGTTTTCCGTGAGCAGAAATGGTCATAGGCGTGGCCAGGGTGCCCTTGTAAGATCTCTCTCTCTCCCCTATTATATTCTTGTTCTTCGAATTTTCTGTTTTATAACCATTTGTTCAGATGTTGTTTTGTGGTGTTTCTTTGGCTAGGTTTTTTAAGAATGAATCTTTTTGAGTTTAGTTGTTTTTTATTGCCGGCTTTGGACTTGATTGACTTTTTCATTTTGTCTCATGATTGGTGAAATGGGGTTTTGATCTGGTCTTATGTTTTAAAAGATTTTTTCAGGATCTGACCTAGATTTTTGGATATCATGTTCTGCTCTGATTTACTCTCCAATAGTTGTGAATGGGTTTCTGTTTGGCTGTTTATTGTGTTATCTTAATCTTATAAGCTCTTCACTTAAAAATTATTGCAATACATTACAAGCAAGAATGGAGGATAACACTCTTGTGGTTTCATTTGCTCAGCTCTTTGTTCATAATCTTTTGGTTAAAATGCTTTACTTGCTCTAATTGCTTTGATTATGCACAAACCAGAATTGGTATAGGGGTGTGCTGGAGGAGATTCAAGCCGCCAAAACCGAGCAGGACCAGGCCAGTGCACATTAGCACTGCGCTGGCAGTTAAAAAACTGAACCAGCCTATTTAGGTGGTCAGGTTCAGTGTAGAAATTTAATTTCTTTTGGTTAAAAAGAAGGGCAATTTGCAGGGATGGGACTCGGTCCCTGTTCTTGGCATACATACACGGGCGCCATAAGCTAAACTATGGCATGTGTAGCTCAGTGGTAAGGCAACACATATGTATGTCGAGGATAGGGGATCAATTCCTCCTCACTGCAAATTTTTCCATTTGTTTTTCAAATACGAGGTTCGGTTGGTTACATTTTTGAAGCGCCAGTTCGACTGTGCTGACGTGGCACCAACTTGTTGGTTCGGTTTGCAGTAGTTTCAGTCTTCTCCAGCACGCCCCTACTTTTAACCTATTGATTTATGGGAGTACTTTCCTTGCTGGAAATTTCAACTTCTATTTGAATTTTCTTTGCTAGAGTTTTGTAAGTGACCTCTTCCACTGCGTCTCTAGGATATATAAACAAGTTTATTGATAAATAAGTCTGTGACGATATGAATTTCTGGCTAAATGTTGTCTTTTGATTTTCTTTTTTTATATGGAGCGGGATGAGAGGGAAGTATTGCCTCCAAATTCAGAGATGTCTGGTACTGCAAACGCAGCTGCTGCTGCTTCTTCCCATGGGATTGAAGTAGCGGTAGAGTTCAAGCCAGTTGAACACCCAAATGAGCCGCTTGATTATGATAGACCGATTCAGTGCCCTTTACCCGAACCTTCGATCCTTAACGTAAGCCAATTTCTTCGTTTACCTTTCAAGATTTGATTTGCAGTGGCATTGGACTTTTTTTTAGTTGGATTATAATTTTTTTTAAAGAACTGTTATAGGAGCTAAGATGCTACATGTACGTTAATCTGACATGAGGTTGTAACTTAAGTAATGTGTGTGCTTTGGTGCTCGATTTTTACCTACCTTGTTTTGTTTGAGTTGAAGTGCTTTTTAGCATGATTATTGAGATTTGATGACGGTCCTATTGCAATTTTATGATGTAAGTTGCTAATTTAGGCAATGGAATTTACCATTGTTCTGAAAAAAAAAAATCCTTGCGTTGTTTATAGAGAGTAGAATTTGACCATCTGTATGATGATTCATCCCAAAACAAGGTCAGAAACTTATGTTCTATTATAAATTCTTTTTAAAAGATTCATTCAAAAATCCAATTTCTTGATTACCACCTTCCCCCCCAACCCCTAGCCCCCCCAAACCCACCTCATCTCCCCCCCTCTTTTTTTCCACATCTTTGATTTTTAACATCTATCTGCACCTTCAGTTTTACAATCCAAGTATGGGTGCTAAATTGTGAATCCATGTATGATATGAATCGCCGTTACTTGAAGACTTTAGCTTCAATTTCTTTCTCTTCATTTTTCTTTCAATAGTCTCCATCAAGAGTTTTAAGGTCTTGATAATGCAGCATTTTGTTCTGTTCAAGAGTGTTTCAACATACCAACATGGCCCTGATATCTACAAGTGGTTTTGGTTTCCTATGTGTTCAGAAGATTTTTTTTTTTTTTCCTTTGCATGTTAATCCCTCCCAAAATAAAGATTATGCTTATATGATTATAACATTTGCGTTTTGAAATTTTAGGATGGAAGAATATGGAAAGAGCGGGTATCTGCGACAGTTCGGAGGAGAGCCGACTTGCCGGTGATGAAGGAAGGGGCGTCCCTCGAGCCCAAAGGTGCCGAGACAAAACCCAAGCCGATGCAAACACAAACCAACCGCTCGATTCTACCATCTCTTAGTGCCCCTGAACATGACATTTTAAACCTTCTCGAAGAATGTAACGCATCTGGGATCTGAACAAAATCTGGTACAACATTTGTTTCTTTACTAAGAAATTATAACTCCAAAATTTTCAATTTTCATATATCATAATGCATAATTTCAATGTGTTCTACTGGTCTCTCTATCTCTTTTTTTTTCCTCTCGCGTAAAAGTAACATCTTGAAGTTTTACCTCAGTCGTGTATCTATATCCAATAAAATTTAAATTAAATTTCAGTTTTTCTTCCAAAATGATATCGGCCTTGCTTTGTATTGCACCGAATATGCATGGCACAGGTTGGAGGATGTTTTCATGTTTTCTAGGAGTGCCAGCAACACTTTATTTCTCACTTTTTTTTACGCTCTTTCCAATCAATGCCTGTAGAATTCACTAACATTAAAAGTTATTATTTAAACAGAAAATAAAACAGTGGAGTGTGTCAAACAGTGTAAAAGAGAGAAAAAAAGCGCAGCTAGCACTTCTCCTTCATGGATGAAGAAAGATACGATACCATTAATCACTAGATGTAAAATGTATGAAGAAATACGATTAATATTTTTAACCAGTTCCACTTTTTGGATATGAGAAAAGGAAGAGGATTTTGTTGTGCATCCTCAATAACAAATGGTCCCGAAAATGATGTGCAAGTGGTTTGATAATATGTCTACTCTTTGAAAAAAAAAAAAAATAGATCATGAATGAATGGTTGGAAATAATAATTTAACAATCATTCCTACCGGAGAGGGAGATACTTTGGTATTTCTCCCACAGATAGGATTTCGTTCTCTCTTTCTCTTTTTTTTTTTTTTTTTTTTTTTTTTGGCCGTTTTAGTGTTTTCTCTTGTTAATAAAAGTATTTTTCCATTTAAATCGCATTTTGGAGTGGTAATCAGGTTTGTACAATCAAGGTATGGTCCGGTTGTGATAGCTTGTTTAGGTTTTTCATTTTTGTGTGTTTGTTGTGTGATTTCTTGTCAGATTTGTAATTTTTTTGTTTCAAATCCGGAAGATTTTAGGCGAGTGAACATCTACACCTGCAACATGGCTGTTGTTGTATCATTCAAATGACCTAATTTGGAGGTAGACGGTGTAATGAAAGAGAGATTTATTTATTTATTTATTTTGTGATGGTTTATTTTGTCTCCTTTGCGAAGTTACACGCAGTGGATCAGGAAGGTTTTGCGCAAAAAATCCTCCTTGTTTTGTTGTAAAAAAAATATTTTATTTCTTTTTTTTTGGGGAAAATATACGGTAGGGTGCACTTCCGGTGTACTGCCCGTAGTGCGCGTTTGACAGCCATTCAAAATGAATCGAACAGTAGAAAATGTAGGAGGTGCACTTATTCATCTGTGCGCACGCTCATAGTGTATCGAGCTTTTTTTAATTATTTTTTATTTTTTTTCCCTCTGAATGAAGCGTATCCAGCTTTTTACTAATAAGATTTTTTCATCAAATGGAAGAATCTCAACATCAAAATTTTTCTAAACTGAGTTTTACTTCTGACAATGCACCCAAAAAGAAGGATCGGTTTGCTTTTCAAGATTAACATCTCAGATCTTTTCCCAACCTCAAAGTCTCTAAATCTCAGCATCAACTCCTTCAAATTGTCGTTTCCCAGCAATCAAGCGAAACAAAAAGAAGAAACAAGAAGAAAAAGAAGTTATGACAGGTTTTGAACCCCAACATTACAAGCAATAGAATGAATTGAAACCCACATTCAAATAGACCATAACCAACAATTTTTTTTTTCTTTTTTGTCGGTTGATTCCAAAATCAGAAAGGATAAAAATTAGAAAGTAAGAGAGTTTGTCATGTTCTCTTATTAGAGTTTCAACTCCAACACTTTTTGATACAAATAGTTGAGAATGGTGTGATTGCAGATTGGAAGTCCGTCATTTTGAGGGAAGTTCCAATTGGTAAAGAAGATTGTGCTAGTTCAAGAAATTGAAAGCTTAGGCGTGCGATTGAGAATCTGGGTATTCTGTGCAAAGCTACTCTACACACATTCAAAAAAAAAAAAAAAAGAAACTACTTCTTAATCATGGGCACAAAAGTTTATGTTCAAGATTTAAGTACAAGATCCAAAAAGAGATTTAGACACATCCAATGAATTTTGAGGTTTTCAGGTCCCCGTAAAGGAATCTAAAAGAAGGTTTTAATAAGCATATGATCATTCCTATCAGGACAGAAATACCCGTATTTTTTTAACTGCAAGAATGTTAAGACAGACCCATTTAAAAAAAAAAAAAATTAAGAGAGGAGTAACGCTTTGGTGATGCCCAAAACACTTTAACATTACTATAACTTTACCACACTACACATCAGCACCCCTTTTTACTTCCTACCCCTCCGATTAGACCTACGGGTAGTGTGCAAGAAGTGCACACTACTATAGGCCACTACTATAGGCGTTCTCATCATTTTTTTTTTCTAAGGTCTTTATTTTTTGAGCAATCATGTATAACTCTATAGGTTACAACCTTGTTATTAATAAAATGATAAGTTTCAGTCTACAAAATACGTTACATACTAGATTGGATAAAATGTTTTGTTAACAGATGGGTTGTAACCCCATAACCATAAAAAAGAGTTTTCTTATTTTTTTAATCTCTAATTAGAGGATGTGTGCCATTGACATGACGCTATCCCTTGGTAATAAATTTCTCTTATGTCGAACTACTCCAAAATTATAGTCTCTGAAATGACTCATGCCTATGAGGGAAAGATTTAGGGCATTTTTTTTTTCAATGAAGTTAAAATATAGCAAAATTTTAAAATATTTTAAAGGATTATTTTCATAAATACCTCCTGAAATATGTACCCTAATTTAAAGTGCCTTTGATTTTTCAAAATTGTTCAAAATACCTTTCAATCTATAGAAAACCATTCAAAATGCCCATTCCATCTAATTCCAGTGGAAACTAATTAGGGTTTTATTTTTAGGTCTGCCAGTGAGGAGGAGGAAGAAGAAGACTATGTTTAGTTTGGATTTCTCTTATTTTTTTAAATAAGCTTTTTTAATTATATTTATATATTTACCTAGAATCTAACAAATTTAATTAATCTTTAATGCATGTTCAGTTAGGATTACTCTTCAAAAAAAAAAAATCAGTTAAGATTGTAGATAAAATTGGACGAGGAGAGTATTTTGAATGATTTTTATACATCGGAAGTATTTTCAACAGTTTTGAAAATCAAGGGCCCTTGAATTAGGTTACATACTTTACAGGTGATTTATCAAAATAATCCTATTTTAAAATAGTAAAGATTATATAATAATTGTCATAAATATACATTTTGTATTATACAAATATGTAATGTTATTATGATAATTATTATACAATTTTTGTTATTGATAAAATTTTTTAAAATTTTTTCTAAATTTCAATTTTGCCATGGTAATTTTGCAATGTAGTGCACCTGTTATAAAGAGGATTTACACTATAGACCATCTTTTGGTCCAAGTTAATGAAATAAATTCTTACAGTATGAATTGTCGTTTTCCTTACCGATAGGAACTATTGTTTTAACTATTAGCTTAGCTTAATCCGTAATTGAAAACACTTTTATATTAAGTGCTATAAATTTTTAATATGACCTATAGATCATACCCGTAAATAAATTAATCAAATGACTAAATAACTCAAGGAAAAAAAAAAATCCTACACATGACGACCCTCACTCGCACATACACCACACTACGTATCTATTATGTGAGTGATCTGTCTATATGTATGTTGAAAATTCTCCCATGAATGGGCCTGCAAAGCATTTTCCACATGTAGGAAAATGAAGCAATTGCTACGAGAATGAGAGTTTCTTACACGGTGAAAAATAATTGTTTCTCTTGCTCTCTGTAGCAAAAACTTAAAACAAAAACAGAGGAAGAGAGGGAGAGAGAAAGAGAGAGGCACTATTTTGGTTAAAAAGCAATATATAACAACTCGCCCAAGTTAAAAGGATAAAACAAACGATAAGTTATCCCAAATGAAATTACAAATTATTCAAACTCATTCCACAACATAACAAATACATACTTGGGGAAAGAAAACAGGAAAAAAAAAAAAAAAAGAACTAACATAATACGACCACTTGTTATCAAACACTCGGATCCACAACTAGAAAATTAGAACATTAAGGGGCCGTTTGATATTGTTTTTTAAATATGTGAAATTGTTTTTGTTTTGAAAAATAAGAATTTTTTAGGAATTGTGTTGAGAGTGTTTTTAAAATTTTTATCTCAAAAAATGTATAAAAATATTTTCAAAAATTCTAAGAGTGAAAACAAACGAGCCCTAAAACTTTGTAAGAAAGCACCATTTTCATTTGATCCAACAAATTCACACTAGAGAGGGAGCTCTCGGAAAGGCCGCTACACTGTGAGGTTAACAAGGCCCCGAGAGCTCCCATGGTTCATCCATGTCTTCCTTTCCCCCGCAGATTCTTCGGCATGAATTTGACGATCTTTTGTCACCTGATCCAACTCCATAGGCATGTGTAGAGAATTGTGCCAATGCTGGGGAAGCCATGAACAAGAGGTGGAAAAGAATGAAGGACGTGGCTAAGGCCCTTGTTGTCAACTTGGCCTTTTTTTTTTTTGGTAATCTAGTTATGGCCTGGTTTAGTTTTGTTATCAGAATTTTTGAACATATATTTACACGTTTTACGAGACCAAAATTTTAAAAACACTATAAACACAATTCTAAAAAAATTTCTATTTTCTAAACCAAAAACATTTTCATTTATTTTAACAATACCAAATGACTCCTTTGTGTTTCTTTGTGTTGTGATATTTTATGTTTCTGTTATAGAATCTCAAGAAGATGAACGTGGGTGTAATAAAGAGTAAAAAGTAAAAAGTAAAAAGTAAGGAGTAAAGAGAAGAGTTTGTTTTGGTTGGAAGTCATGAAGGTGAAATCATGAGGAGGACTTTGGGATGGACGTGATTGATGGATTTTGCGGTTTAAATTAGTTATTATTTTGGTGGGGTTTAGTTAGTTCGTGGACTTCAGGATTTGTCAGTAGAGTGGACTTGTAGTGTGCCCAAAAATTTTGAAGTGGTTTAAATCATGCTAAATGAATCGATTAGTGTGCCTGATTTAATGTTATTATTGTTCATTTTGGATTTCTTTTACATAATTTCAGTTTTCAAAGGGTTTGTTTGGTAAATGGATTCGAATTAGTGATTTGATTTGAGTTATGTGATTTGAATTAGAATTTGAGTTAAAGATTTAAATTGTTATCTAAATTGACATTTGAATATACATTTAAGTTATGACTGTGGAATAAAATTGAAATGTGTGTTTGAAAAGGTAGTGAAAATAGTTTTTGATTTATTAACAAATCTAATAAATCTTAATATTAATGATCCTAAAAAAATAGAATATGTATCTTGATTTATTCCTCTCTTCATTAGGAATATAATGAAAAAAGAATTATCTCAATTGGATATCAAATGAATAAGTTATGATTTTTTTCTCAAATATAGTAAAGAGAATTTTACTTTTATTGTAATAAAGATATCTGAGAATCAAGAGTTTTGGAGGATCAAAACTCTGAAAATTTAGATTCTTGATACTCATTTGATTTAGATTTTGGGGAAAACAAACACGTATCAAAGAATTATTGATACTTGAATTTAAATTTGAGTCTATTAAGTCCAAAGAATATATAAACTAAATGAACTCTTGGATTGTTGATACTCAAAAGATTCAGATTTTGGGAGAAACAAACACATAGGATTCTTGACACTTGAATATAAATTTGAGTCTATTGAGTTCAAAGATACGCAAAATAAATAGGCCCTAAAGTATTTAAAATTTCTAGTCATATTTCCTAAAAAAAAATTTCTGGTCATATAATTTTTTAGTGAAGTCTGTCCAAAAACCAGCTTCTTTTTGTTTGGTTTTTTTTTTCAACCAAGTGGCACCAAGTGGTGCAAATAAAACCAAAAAAAAAAAAAGAAAGAAAGAAAACGATGAAGGAACGGGTGGATTAAAACAGAAAGAAAAAAATGTGTCAAATTTGTGCCCCTCATAACACATCTTCTATGCGTTTTTGGCAAAGAAGAGGAAGGGGGAGCTCCTATAAATGAACAATGGGTTTATGGTAGTTTCGAATTTCATTATTGAAAGATTTCTTATCGTTTGTTTAATCACATAGGTCTATTGGGAGTTCAATGCGTAGAGTGAGAGTGATTTAGCATACAATTACACTTAAAGAGTCTTGAATGAAGTGAATTCGGTGTTCGTTGTTGAAATTCTAGATTTTCTCAAAGTTTGCATTTTCTTTGAGCTTTGGTGCATTTTGTGGCTTTGAAGTTTATATTTGTTAGTTGTTGAATAGATAGAAAACTTACACTTTGTTTTTCTAATTGATTTAATTGTGTTGTCCCTTAATGTTCTTTTGTTTTGCTTGAGGATAAGCAAATGTTTAAGTTTAGGAGTGTTTGATAAGTGAGTATTTTACCCACAAATCAAGTATTTTTTAAGCTTAAATATTGTAAAAATCCTTAAGAATATGTGTTATCTTGATTTTTTGATGCTATTTTGTAGGTAATTAATAAATTGGCGTTTAATGAGAAAAAAGGCATAAAAAAATAGTTAAAATGGAATTTTTAGATACAAACAGGCCCACGGTGCCCCCATGGGCGAGTGCATCATATAGGCTGAGCAGATTAAGGGGCCAACAAGGGGCCCATGAGGCCGTGGAGACCTGTAGGCCTGCTTGGATGCATAGCAAGCAGTACAGGCAGAAGCCTTTGCACGCTCGCTCAAAGCTAGGTGCGACCTGTACGCCCCTAGGGCACCCCTTGGTGCTGATTTTGTTGAGTTCAAGTTTTTAGCCAAAGGCCCCATATTTTGATATGACAGTCCCAATTTGAAGCTAAGCAAAGCCCTAACTTCTTAAAACCCTAAAGATAAAAAAATGTAGAGGAGAGGCACACTTCCCAAGGAGGATTTGGAGGCTCAAAATTCTACAAAGAAAAAAAGCTTGAAGGTGGACTTTCTTGAAGAATTTCTTGAAGATTATTGAAGGACTGAAGCTTTGAAGACCTTCTCAACTAAAGTTTGCTCTTAAACACTTCTTTATTTTGATTTTCATTTTGAAATTTGTATTTATGAATTTGTTATGAATATATTTGCACTTATGAATTTCTTGATTATGCTAGTTATGGATTTTCTTACGCTTGGCTAGGTTTGTACTCCAGGGCTTGATGTGGCTCTATTTTGAATATGTTTAGATTATTAGCTAATTATTGATATAGTTTCATTTCAATTCATTTATGTCTCTCTATGCTTCATGCTTCTAGTTTGTAGGAAAATGAATTAGTTAATTATATTTATGAATTTCAATACTCGAGAGAGATTGAGGCATTTATCGCCCTTGATAAACACGGTCTAATTTGTTGTTGAGACGAGAACACTTAGATAATTACTTATAGGGTTTGCTTAATTAATGTGTAGTTAGAAAAGCTAGATAGGATATTGACTTAAATAGCTATGCGTATTATCTCATTTAACACTTGAGAGAGGTAATGATGTTAATATTTGGCTTTTGATTAATGAATTGATCGAAGCTAATTAATAACTACAACATAGAAAGAACTTAGGGGAAATGGAGCAAAGTTAAGACCCTAGAGAATTCTTCGCATAGAGTTCTATTTTGTGAAATTGCCTTTTGTTTATCTTTTATTTAATTTTGTTAGTTTAACTTTCTTTATTTCTTGCAATTAAACTAAATTCGATTTGCCTCGATAAAATTAAATGCAAAAACCTATAGTAATTAATGCAACTCCTAAAAATTCAATTTTTGTGGAACAATATTCGACCTCTTGGTCACTTTATTACTTTTATGATCCGTTCATTTACGGTTCAACTGTAACAGTCATTCATTAATCCAATGATAATAAATCAAACTAGTCGTACTATTACATTTTTCTTTTTTTACTCAAATGGAGATTATAAGCTTCATGCTTTGAGCCAAAAGAAAAAAAAAATTAATGTTTGTGTTATAAAACAAATACAAAGAACCAAATTGCAAAGTATAAAATAGAGAGACACAAGAGAAATAGAGAAATAGATAGAAACAATTTTGTTATTCATCATCACATCTCATATACAAATATAGGCTCTCAAATGCCATATATATAGACAAAAAATCATAAAATAGGAGAGACCAAAGGGTAAGAGTTACAACAATAAAATAATATAAATAGAGTGTTAATTAGAAGGTTATGAAGGTTATAAAATACTAATACTAATGGTCATTAAGGTGAAAATAATGCAATTCATGAGGGTGTTAAGAATATGAACATCCACACCATTAAATTAATTTATTCATAACACTCCTCCTTGGATGTTCACCACTTAAGAATATATGCCTCGTTAAAAACTTTACCAGGAAAAAGCCTGTGGGAAAAAATCCTAATGAAGGGAAAAAGAGTGCATTATTATCTTAAGATTTAGCTTAAAACTGCCTCGTTAAAAACCTTGCTAGGAAAACCCGATGGGACAAAACCTATGCAAAGGAAAAAAGAGTACAGTAGCCAATAACCTCCCCCTCATGTCAACATGTCTTCTTCAACAAAATCATATGCAAAGATCTT